>CAAKHC010007029.1:6589-25684 GCA_901007825.1 Macroramphosus scolopax
AATGCATTGTTCCATTTCCCCGACGCCAAAACCTCCAAGAGTATAGGCGCAGCCCTGTAGTACAGCAGTGGTTCCTTCACACTACAGGATCCTTATTTCTGCTGAAGAGTCCCTATGTAGAGCCTCTCCCCCTTAACTCATGTATTGTTCTCTGCCGCCACCACCAAACTACAAGGGAAAGATATTTTAGTGTACTCTATAAGTATAATTGCAGTCCTCTAGTGCAGCTGCAGTTCCTTTGTTTGACAGTGACTCACTGTCACCTGTCGAGGTACAAAGTGATATTATGAGACCCCGCGGTCCGGGGCTAGCTGTTTAGCATCCAAACAAATTATACCTTTTAATGGTGCACAACGGTGCACTAGTTTATTCTCTTAAAATCCTGTCCTGTGTGGATTTAATACGTATAAATGAAGGTCTGTTCATAACAGAAAGGACAAACTCAGTAAGCCTCAAGCTTGTTTGTCTGTCTGCTTTCCATATACATGTCTTACAGTCTAATTAGCTGTCAGGTTGCTATGCAATATTCAAATAACCTTTAGGGATGGTGACTGGATGGTTTGCAGAAAGTGCAGCCTTACTGGAATAAAAACACACAATGGAAGACACACAAATATATTTCCATGAAATCCTTATTCTTTGTTTTAAGCAGCTCAGAGTCAATGTCAGTTTAGTTCCTGATTTCTATTGGACCAGTTTGTCTGTTAGCTGGAACTCTCATTCAAAACTAGAAGCTATAAAGATTCCTAGTTAATGATATTCAATTTGTAATGTCGCCTACAATTGAACTGGTACATGTTTGCATAGTTCAAGGCAGATTTCACATTTTAAAGCTTTCAAAGGGGGCAACAACCCCACAGAGAACAATGACCTAACATCCAGCTCTAATGGTTACTGTGGGGGTTACACTGTGGACACAACACGGCTCACTGAGACACACATGTCCTTTTATGGATGAATTAGGGAAATGTTTAATAGGGAAAATAGTTCTGATAATTTGTTGAATCTGTGCCAAGGTCAAATATAGGGAAAATATAGGAGTTATAGATTATAGTAGAAATACAATGCATTTTTAAAAGATAAGCAGATGAGTAAATTTTTTGTTTGAAATTTTCTCATCAACTAGTTGGTAATAACAATGTTAGGAGGTTAAAGAAAGTACAAAGCTTCTTGTCCCATTCACACTGCATTGTAATTATATAAAACTAATAGTTATTGATGTATTTCTGACTTCTTAATTTAAAAAAAAGGGACTCAATCAGTAACTTTTGATAATAAGAACTCCTCTCTGAGAGCATTATTATCAGCTCAGCTGGGATTGACAGTGCATCACTTCCTATTTATTTAAAGATTGTATGAACAATAGACACAATCATAAACAGCTGTACCAAATCACAAGCCAATGAACTAATAAACCTGCGTGCATTGCATATATAGTTTTGTACTGAACCAACTGTAAATGAATGGGAATGTTGCTGGATGCATAAATAGACAACTGTTTCTCCAAGTTTGCCAGGAGAGCTATATAATATAGTAATCAGCTTTTGCACAGATGATTCATTTTCTCTGATTTAATCCATTTCTTCCACGGATTGCATGTCTCTGACTTTTCTGTTGCATCCAATAGGTGGGTGAAATTCAAGGTGAATGGCTACAACAATTATACAAAGTAAGTTTGGAACTTGAATATTATCAAATATTATTGATAATTCACAGTATTTAAATACAAATTTGGTGTATTGTTGCTTCTTGCCCACCTTCCCATAGGCTGCAGGCATCACTGCATTACTTGTGACAACCTAAGATACACCACTATGTTCTCTTGATGACCAATAACTGAGTCCTAGCAAAACATGAATTCAATAACCGCAATGTCCACATGGAAAGTTGACCGCATCCTGTAACATGCAGTGTTGCCCTTCTTTACTCCTCATTACTCCATTATGTAATACCTGCTAGTTGACTGGGCCTGTTTGCTTTGCTCTGTTACAGACTATCCACAGCCACCGGCCGCAGTTCATCGCTCTCCACTTTCAAGAGGTGGGAGGGAAGGACTACATGGTCAACATGGGCCACGCAGAGAAATTCTTCTGGTAGGAAGAAATGTGCTTCAGATTATCAAGATTATTTCAGATTATCTGTCTGTTTATTATTAATCTTATATTAATCATCTCAGCTCCACTGCCAAAGTAAGAAGCTGTTGCAAAGTAATTTCTCTGCTGTTTTTTCAGGAGCATCGAGTCCAGTGAAGAAATGAAAGACTTTGACAGGGTCTGCATTTATGTGGACAACCAGTTCCAAGCAGAGGAGAGCTTCACAGTGAGAAACACACAAACTTGCTCCACATCAGAGTAGTTCCCAGGTTCTTCCACTAGATGGGGCTCCTTCTCCATTTTATCCAAAGGCGGTGCTGGTCTTGCTGTTGCACTCTGCTGTTAAAAATCAGGAGCTGATAGCAGCTAATATCTTCTGGGAAAGCCAGAGTTTGTAGACTGTTAGTGAGAAGTCGGACATTGTGTTATTTATTTATCGGGCACTATATTATTTATATTTATTCCTTTTTTGGGCATGTTACCCATCATTGTTTATATCTGTCCATCCATTAATAAATAAATGTATAATCTATTAGACATTTAACAATTTTAAGGTTATGATAATAACATTATAATACTTTTTTTGCTACGATTGTATGATGAGGAAATAAAGAGGCAAAGTGTATTTAAATAAGAACACAAACAATACGATAATCTTTTATTTTCATTGAATATATGCTAAAAATACAGGAGATGACATCAAATTTCAGTGTGATATTCATTTTAAATACCTGAAAAAAACTACTTGCTTCTTATCTAAAGTTTTATCAAGTTGATTAGGAAGAAGCACAATTTACAGGGTTCATATGGTCATTAAATAGCTGGAAAACAAGCTATAGTTTTCATGTGTGCAGACATATTTTAGTAAAGATTTGCCTCAACAGCGTGTAAAAGTCATGGAAATGAATAAGTTGGTATAAATGAATGAATCTGGGCTACCATGGACAGAAGAGATGTCCGTTAAAGCGGGTTTGTTTGGTCACCCATGCCGCCACCTTCATATTTTATCCTGAAGTTGAGCAGGTTTATAGAGAACATGGCCCGGACAACATGTTTGTAGACATTACTTTTTCTGAAATCCTCTGAATGGGAGTCACCCTCCTCTTGGTTGAGGAAAGTGACTGAGACTATGAAACTATTAACCTTTACTCCTCCCAGGTGATACCTTGAACCCTTCGTCTGACAGTAGGGGTCATTGGCTGCATTTGTAGACTGAGGTGCGTGAAGTAAAAAGGGCGAAGTCAATGGCCAGGTGTGGGGGAGACGGAGCAAAGTCAATACATTTAACTCTAGATTAAAACTATTGATCCCAGCCCATTTGTGCACAATAAATAAACTGTGAGGGGGATGGAGGACAGCTGGGACTAAGTTTCCCCTGTGCTTGAGTGTTTGCACCCTCCACTCTTTGCCCTGAGAGGGAAGCAGCAGCCCCCCCCCCCACACACACACACACACACACTCACACTCACACACACACTCACCATGCCTCATTCTCATTTCGCCTGTGCCAGCTGCATTGATTTTCAATTTGTTTTCCCTTGGCTGCAGATCATCAGTTATACAGCCAAGAGAGAGTTTGGGGGTTTCTCTTTTCAGAGAAGCTGCAAAAGTAGAGGGGGCAGACTTGCATGCATTCTCAGTACAAATGATGTTTTGATAAAAAAATCACTTGTAAGTCAATATTGTTTTATTAAACTGTGCACAGACCTGATTGATGAAGATAGGTGTTCTGCAGAGGAGAAAGTGTGTGTGTATTTTTCTGTGGTGTTAAAAGCCTGTTTAAGATGAACCGTTTAATAACAACGAAGAAGATAGTTTTGCTCTAATTGTGAAATGAAATAACAATTTTCCTTTTTTTTTTTTAAAGTTGCACTTCCAGGCAGTTTGTTGCTTTAAAAACAGAAAATTCAGACCTTAGTTTGGACAAGTTGGACAAGTCACTAATTGTTGCTCATTGGAGCAGACCATGTTTGCACTTCCATTTTATTAAAAAAGGATGACTTTGGCACTGAAGATAAATGATCTCTTCAGGGAGAGATCTCTCATGCTTTGGTTAGACGGGGGGTTGCACAGCGGTCTGTCACGCCCCGAGTGCTCTGAGTGTTGGCTGATTTTCTCTGGCTCTCAGTCACAGCAGCAGTGCCGGCAGACAGCAGGCCAACTGCTTAATACCTTTTAAATTGTTTTAATTTTCTGCCTTTATTGATCTCCTGGGGCATGATTAATCAGATCAGTGGAGCAGGCAGTTAGTACATTAAAAATTGTCAGCCCATGTCAGGCATGATTGGGGGCTGTGTGTGTGTGTGTATGTGTGTGTGGGGCTGTGGATGTGCTGTGCACGTCTAGCTGCTCCTTATAAATCTCTATTTTTCTAGTTGTATGTGTCTTTGGCAGAGCAACAATATAACATGGTAGTGTATCATCCATTTGAAACCTCACAATTCAGCTCACAGGATGGAGAAATGAAAAGCTGAAGTTAAGATGATTATTTTTGTCGCTACATTCAGTTGTGGTGTATTTTTGTGTGTCACTGCTTCTGTAATACATGTTGCTAAGAGACCGCATGGAGGGTCGGACATGGGATCATTTTAAAGCCTCAGATGTTATACTTTAATACAGTTTGATGTTGAAATACATTATGACATGAACATTCTCAGACTTGCCTGATTCGTTTTGATTAATTTCGAAAAGATTTGCAACTGAACCCGATTTTTAGATTTGTGTGTCTTGTCTGTTATCATCTTTGTGCGGGACTAAGCTATCAGTATTTGGCTGAAGGTGGTATTCTTTTAGTATTTGCAGCAGATGCCTGAATATTAAGGTGTCTGCAACGACATAAGTATACATTTTGTATGAATTTCTTAAATTCTTTAAAGTTTTTAGATGTTTCTGTCTTTAAACTGAAAACTGATTTCACTTTTTATCATTTCTGTGCTGCTGCCAAGTTGTTTCTATATTGTAAAACGTCTGCTCTTGACTTTGTCTCCTCAGGCCCTGGGCAGCATGTACTTCATCCACAAGACTCTGAAAAACATCTGCCAGTACGATTTCAGTGGTAAAACAATCCTGCTTATGTTTGGCATTTGCATTCTTTAATGACATTAACTTGGTTTATTGGACGGTTATTATAACATTAAAAACACCGTTATTCAGTACTACCTTGGTACTTTCGATGAACTTAAGTGCATATATGAATACCTGAAGTCTTTTAAAGTCTTTCGTATATAAGATATTGCAGGACATTACTCTGTCCGTGCTGACAGTTTGATGTCCACCCCTCTCGGCCGTACATTTGCAAAGAACCTGAATTCAAAGTGGAGCTGTTATTTTCCAGATGCATAGTCCAGTCACGTTAGGTGTGAAAAAGCTCCTCGGAAAAGCTTATGGAAGAACCATAAACATCCAGGAGCTGCCACTTGCTGCGTGGCCCAAACTGATTGTCGCTCACCAAACGCAGTCTAATGGCTCGTTTATGGATCCTCTCATCACATATGCCGCTCTGATGAGGTTAACACCAGTTTATTGATTGCTGTTTGCATGTTTTCTCACTCTTTTACATGTCACACCCCTCTGTGCTTCTCCCTGCCTCACTGTCCCTCTTTGCCACTCACAGTTAAGGATTTTAAAACAGTGTCTGGACACAAAAAGCATGTGGGCTCTCTGGATGAGGTCACCACAGTGGAGAAAGAAAAATTTCCAAAGAATTTCTGGTCGGATGTGAGTATGTGTGCATAAGTGTGCATCTGTGAATGCCTGGATTTGTGTGTGTGTGTTGTGTGTGTGTTTGTGTGTGTGTGCAGGTGTGGGGAGGGGTACATGTGGGCCGAAGGGAGATCTTGGGACAAATGAGTCTACTGGGGTTGGAGGGGCTGTCTGCTGCCTCTGACAGGGAGATGAGACAAATTATGTGAAAAATCAATAATTATCAGTTGGCCCCTCAAAGAGATGTCTCACTGCTGTTTAGTGACTCACCCTAATTCATCTTTGTTGCAGTTCAAGTGGTCCAGGAAGGGCTTCATGAGGACCCGCTGGATCATACACAACCAGTACGTACACAACGCTAACCTATACGGGTCGGAATCACGCTTCTCGGATTCCAAGGATTGTCATGATAATACTCAGTTTCAGAACACACAGCACTCACACTCACACATTTGAAGGCTACTGTCTTCTTCTCTGATGGACCATTGGTGCATAAATAGACAGACACTTTAGTTTGATCATATTGCTGAGAAATTAACAAAAATAAGTAATAATTATTTGTCAACACTTAGGCGAAGGTTGCCTTCAATTTTCATTCAAGGGTGCTTTGAAAAACACTTTGTTGCATAAAATCATGATGGAGATTTCCCTACGATGTTCTGAGGGAAAACATGTGTTAGGCTCAAGATATAAGACATGGCTGCAATAATGGACACAAAAGGCGATGCACAGCTTGTTACAGAGTAACGTTATAGATGTGACCGTCAGTCTACCTTAAAAATCTTAATCAAACCTGAACCTGAGCTTGAACATCAAACTAAGAGTAGCCATGCTTTCCACAAGCGTTGAAGGCCTTGATGTTAGCTAAACATTAACATAACAATATGCCTTATATTAACAACTTATCACCATATTTTGTGTTTCCTTCACAGGGGACTGGACCTGGTCAACGTCCACCTGTTCCATGATGCCTCCAACCTCATTGCCTGTAACTCCAGTCCTTCCATTTACTCAGGCAACCGCAAAAATGCTCTCAGATACGTCATCAACAGGTCAGATTTGAGCCCAGCTATGCTAAAACTTGACTATAAAGCATTTCACAGGAAGTGCAGACCAAGTCGAACCAGAAAAAAGGAAATTAAACTCTCTGCTTGACTATCGTCTATGAATGAAGTAGTTTTCTTACAGTCCCAGCGAATATAAGCAGCTATCACAGAGCCTTACATCATTTAAACAGGATATTCCACCAAAGTACATGAACCTTCGAACAGAATATAAGAATATCTTGGTAATGTTCATTTGAATATGGACACACTCCAATTAATGTTTAGTTTAGGAATCACAGGAAACATCTGTGTGAGTTCTGACCATCGGCTACTATTTCCTTCCAGGATATCAGACAACCGCTACACTCCGATGCCTTTCTACCTGTTTGGAGATTTTAACTTCCGTTTGGACACACTTAATCTGGTCAAGGTAGGCTTTAACTTTGGGTGTGTCTGAGGTTCCTGTGATGAGGCTTTGTGTTGCCCAAACCATTCGACAAAGACCCTCACCTTGTCTCTGTGTTTCTGTGTGAGCAGCATCTGTGTACCTCGGCAGATGTGCAGACGGTGAAGAAGGACAACAGCAATGAAGTGGAGAAAATAATCTTTGAGGAGAAGGACGACCGCAAGGTGATTACGGCTGTCAACTATCACAACAGGTGTTGTTTTATGTACAATGCAGCTTCAACTTTACATGTTGTCGTCCCCCCCGCAGGTGCTTCTGCACATTGAGGAGAAGCTGTTTACCTACCTGCACCAGGCGGTCTTCAGGGAGGACAATGGCAAAGCAGTGAGAACACACACTGTGATTTAAACTAACAAAACATCAGGCTGCTTGTCAGCTACCCGACAGGCCTTCACAGATTTTACATTAGATCTTATCAGCGGAAATAGAGTCCTATTAGTATTATGAGTAAAACCAAAACTGTGAAAACTAAATACTGTCTGAAGCTGTGGACTCTCACATCATGATAATAATTGATATGTGCTTTGATTTCCTATAGCGCTTATCAGTAATGAATTCTATCCCTCAGCTGTTGAAATATGATAAAGAAGTCGCAGCCTTTCATGACGTCATTAAGGAAGAGGAAATTATGTTTCCACCCAGGTGAGATTTGTAACTACTTACTGCCAACCTGCTGTAGAAAGACCCCAAACTCTTCCTTCATAGTTTTGTTTTTCATGGCCTCTCTCTCTCTCAGCTACCCCTACAGTGAAGAGTACACTAGACCAACCCAGTACATGAACACTCGCTGTCCTGCCTGGTGTGATCGTATTCTAATGTCACACACTGCCCAAGAAATCATCCACAGCGTAAGTCCGAACGAACTTCCACTGCTGCTGAGGCTGAAATATTGTTTGAATGCTTCTGCATGTTCTCTGTTTTTCTGAAAAAGTATTAATAATATTTAATAAATATTAATATTCTGTCTTTCTTTCATGACATAAAAGCACAATAATTCATTTCACTTCATTTTTTTCAGGATGACGGTGAGAAGAGTGTCATTTACAACACCGTGGGTCCTAATGTCTGTATGGGAGATCATAAGGTAACACTGTAGGAAAACATGGATGTTGTGGAAGCAAAGAAACCAGACATCCAGAGTAACTCAGGTGTGTTTTTTTCCTCACAGCCGGTTTTCTTGTTCTTTGCACTGAAGACTGACGGCCATTGACTTGGGACCTTCTCAGCGGTAACTGTAATCGCCGGTGAGTGTGCACCTATAATGTGGAAGTGTGTATGTGTGTGCCTGTCGAGGGGGGTTCAGTGTGTGAGGGCAGTAATCGTGTTCCGGTCCCTGGAGAGCTATTACCCAGGCTGGCCCAGTGGAGTCGGGATATGAACTAAGATGAAGTGCCTGTGGGACACACGGTCTCCTTTGTGTCCAGTGTAGTTGGACCACAAACGATCAGCACCTTTCACTGATCTATGTGTATTGAATCCTCTCCACCGTCGCTGTGGCTTCACACTAAGTGCATCACTGGCCCGCTTTTCCATCTGGATGGTCGGCCAGAGACAAATACATTGTGCCCGACAGGATATTGGCATTTTTACGGCCATGATTTTGTTTTGCTGCCGTTTAAATTAATTCTTTTAAGGATTAACTGCTTTTTCATGAACGCCTTTTCTTAGTGGGCCACAGAATGATGAGATCCACACAATGATGGGATTAACAGATGTTCTGAGGTTACGTTTTAGCTATAAAAATCAAATATTACATAGATCACATCGGAGCTCTATTTAACACACGCAACATAGTTACTAAACAGAGGCGATGCATGACGGATTCATTTATGATTGCATAGAATGTATGAAGGGAGTTGTCATGGCAGATCCATTCAACATAGCGAATTTATGATATAGAATTTATATAGCAGGTATTTTTTTACATCGACCTTGGCGGTGGTTTATGATCTCTGAGTGCATTTCTACTTCTTTTGTGTTTTTAATGGCTTCCAATGGCATCTTACATGGTATTAGTAGTGTCAAATAATACTCTACACAGCTAATATAATCCCTGCCAGCAAGAAACTGTCCCACCCAGCCAGTGTTTCATGCACCTGCATTCTGACAAGCTCTTCTATTTGCTATTTGTTTTGTATCTGTCGGTGGATGTGCTGCAGGTCTAACAGCACCATCCCCAGAGGTGCAGCACAGTACCAAGAGGGTGATCAGCATGACGGTTACCCTGCCACAACCCACCCATCAGCCAGCCGCAGAGCTCACCTCAGCTGGTCCCTGCTGTGACCGGCCCGTCCTCACTCCCTCCGATCTCACCACAGCTCGAGTGACTGAAGCTGAAGACTGAAGCACAGATTCATCAGCAGTCATCCCTCAGATTCTTCTCACCAGCTGACCTCAAAGATCAGCATGCTCCCAACGTCTGCTGGGAGTTTTTTTTTAACAGGACAAAACAATGAAGTATGACTGTTGAGCAATTCATGGATGTTTACAAGCATTTACAAAGCATCTTTCCATTTTTATTATAGCAATATTAGCTGTCATATAATCCCACCGGTCAGTCAACTTTACAGGTTTTTAATTAGACGAGCAGGTGATGTCAACCGGTCGCAGTCCCTTTCAGTTAACTCTTAATACAAACGTTAGTGTTATAATGAGCTATAGTGTGTGTAAGTGAAAAGTGAGGATCTTTAAAATCCGGTGTCTGATACCAGTCTTCATTTGACTTTGTGTGTTTGCTTTTTATTTGCTTTTAATGCCATTTTCAGTTTGGGTATTATTTTTTTTAACATGATTGCATCACTGTAAGCAAGATTTTTACATCATAATAGAGAAATATTTCTCTTTCTCTTTGGCCAGATGTCCTCCATGGATACAACTTCATTTAGGAAGGATTTCCTTCTGGTGATCACACACCTGAATACAGTTCAGAATAGGTTGTTTTTAAATAGAAAGTCATACCAGTGTACAGTCAGCATAACCCATTATAATAGTTTGATTTTCTCTTATCAATGAGGAAACACTTACTAACTCCAAACCCGATGTTCATAATATTCTATGTGTACCAGCCGTACGCTGTTATCAAGTGCTTTATTCCACAAGATACAACTCAGTTTGTCCCTTTTAGTTCTCCGTGTCTGGTGATCATGTACCTTATCCCATTGCCAAATACAATTGTACTGCAGGCCTCACATGTTTACGTCTCACTAGTAAAGTTCTGTGGATGTTTCGCACGGCTTCACTAACACTTCACAAAACGCTGCACATGTACACCGACGTGCATCCACACGCACTCCACAGATGGCACTGTTTGATTCGACATGTCTGGGATTCTTGTCTCATGTCGGTGTGTTGATTCACAGTCTTGTTGCAGCGGGATCGGAAAACACCTTTAATGTGTGTTATCTGTTTTATTTCTTTGCTTTGGATTTACTGATGACTGATTGAAATAACTTGTTTTGTGAAGCTCTTGTTTTGTGCACTCCATATATACACAGAGATGGTTTTGTCATGCATAAATTCTCACATATTCATATCAAGTTGTGATGATTGGAAGACAGCTTGTGAGTCATAAACTTCTAACAGTGTTTAAGAGTTAATGGTAAGGCCAGTATGACCTTCAGATCAAGTCCGGTCACAACACTACGTCATTGTGGTATCTCACTTTTGTAAATAAAATATCACCCTTGTGAACATGTTCTACTTTTCTTTAATCCCACCTCACTGGGGATTTTGACATTAACAGTTTCACCTTTAGGAAACAACTGCAGCCACTTTACAATTCATATGAGTCTCAAGAACAACTTGATCTTAAATGGTTTCATTTCAGCTAATGACTCTGATCAACCTGACAGGCTGCAGGAAGTTTCTACTCTGGTATTCAAGTGATGCAACTGTTACCTTGCTGTTATTCTCGTTCACTACAACATCCTCGCTGCAGTCCGGAGAGGCGGCTGAGACACAGACCGTCATGTTCTCCCTCCAACAAACCTCCTGCTCTGATAAATGACCAGACCTTTATTTCTCTGTTTAATATCACACTGTTGAACATGTCTTCAATATGCTGCAGGCTTTCTGTGAGAGAGGTTAGTGCTGCTGGCCTTTGTAATTGTAGTTGTTAACTTGCATGTTATTGCATTCCCATTCAGATATAATCACATAGAATGTAAAAAGCACAGGAATGATTGACTTGTCTCCAGTCAGATATTATCTTGCATGTCTGTGCTTATGTTCCATTGAATAAAGCAATGCGGGGAGCTTTTATTGTGAAAGAAGAAAAATTCCACGTGTTATCTTGCCCTCTAAAGATGGAATAGACTGTATTTAGGACACGCAGCTCAGATTGAAAGTCTTCAAAAGTCAACAAATCAAGAGCATGCTGAAGTTGTGACTCATTCAAGAATATATTGAATTTCTTATTAGTGTGGATTCAATGGTTCACCTGCTGAATTAACAAGAACAACACTGCTGGCACTCATTGGGAGTCAACTGTTGTTGTACTCTGATGTGAGTAATGATAAGAATAATTGTTTCGGCAGAAATCCTCGTTTTTCTCGTGCACACAGTCACCTGCAGCCGCCTGAACATATGCTGAGCCCAATCGTGCTGGTCTGTTGGTATTGATTTCCCGTTGGAGTGGACTGCGAGGGGTTGTTGTCTTCAATTTAAGCCACATCTCAAGATCTGACCTCTGCACCCTCCAGCTTTTCTGTCTTTCAGTTTCACGTCCAACCGTCACTTGGCGGTACAACACTGACAACTACAGTGCAGCCAGATGTAAAACATGAGCATAATCACCACGATCATTGATCATTTACAATAATTTATTGTGCAGCAAACAAAGTGTTTCTCACAGTGCACCTCCAGATCTTTTTCACAGTGTATTTGCAAAAGCACGTAGAGGCCATAATAATGAAAAGCAGAGTGTTTTAATCAACTATAAGACACTATTCAATTTTTAATTTAGCAGAATTATAGAGCAGGTTCTACAAACATGTTATATTTTCCCAATGCATTTCCACATAATGCTGCCTATTCTCTGGATTTATGACTTTAGTCGGTAGCTCTGTAGGTGTGGTTTATTGGTACAATAACCCACACACATCCAGCAATCTCATGAGCACTCATTTACTGTAAATCAAGTGCTTTCAATGTCTGACGGGGATGTTACTTCATCCCACAGACAATTAAAACTTGAGCCGAATACTTAAAAGGGTTTCTGATAAACAAACCTCTGCTCTGACTAGTTTGTCAGACAGTGTCGGCTAAATATTCAGGTTTTACCTGTAAGATAAGTGAAACTGTTTTTTTTTTGAGGTGGCTGGATTGAGGAAGTCCATCACCGACAGACACACACTCTAATAAACAGTCAACAAACACTATCCAAAATAAGCAGGAACACATGAACATGAATAATAACAAAACAAATAACTCAAGAATTCACCTTTTTATTATCTAGAGCTTCATGCAGCTTTTCTTCATGACATTTTCTTTCCTTTTTTTTTTTTAATTTTTTTATAAAACATGATTCTTCCACACCATGTAACACCACCTGGCCCGAGATGAATTATTATAGTAACTTATAAATGTAAACATTGTTACAGTCGGCCTGTTAATTCCTACTGCTGCTGCTTGAGTGCAGGTGACCTCGTCTGAACATGCTTATTATTATTACTGAGAACTAATATACTGTTTTATGGCAACATGCGTGTCTGATGACAAGCGTGCGATCGTGTGTGTGTGTGTGTGTGTGCGTGTGTGTGTGTGTGCGTGATGTGCAGCAGGAAGTGTGTCAGACGTGGTGAGGGCCGAGGCGCAGGACGGAGAAAGCCCTGCGGTGTTTGCGCAGCAGCAGCCGGATCTTGTCGTCGTCCGAGTCGGGGTCCAGCGGCTTGTTGTACTCCTCGTCCTCCACCTCGTTCTCCGAGGCCTCGCCGCCCTGCCCCGCGTGGCTGGCCTGCGTGGAGCTCGGCTCGGACGCGCTCTTCTTCCTCCACTTGGTGCGCCGGTTCTGAAACCAAACCTGAGGAGGGTTCAACTGTCAGTGGGTGTGACTTCTAGTGACTGTTTAACTTGTGCATCTTGTTTGTGGTTGTAATTAAACTTAGAAATATTTGGAAATCCCCCATGATCCTTAAAGAGGAGTCTGCATATCTTCTGGTGTGTGGAAAGATTCAGACATGAATCAGACAACAGATTCAGTATTTCTAAGTAGCTTTGTTTCTAAAGCACAATGTAAAACAGGGTCGCACGGTGTTTGCAGACCATAAAGATAAGCAAAGTGGAAATGGTGAAACACAAAGCAATAAAACAAAGAGCAATATGGAGTTCCAAGTAATAGGTCACCTCACACAACAGCATCATGTTACCAGCCTCACTGTAAACATGTTGAGTGTACCTTGACTTGCGACTCCGTCATGCCCAGAGAATAAGCCAGCCTCGCTCTCTCGGGCCCGGCCAAGTACTTGGTCTGCTCAAAGGTTTTCTCCAGGGCAAATATCTGATGTCCACTAAAGGTTGGCCTTGTGTGTTTCTTCCTGCCCGACATCTCCCCGAGGGGACCTGAGGACATTACAGACATCAACTGGTTTTCCCTTGCACATGCTGAAACACTCCAGCTCCTTTTGCACCACAAACACGTTCATCCTAATCAACATATATATTTGCTTCTCATTTGCAGATTAAATCTTTATTGTTTTAAACACAAACACCACGTGTGTGTGATACAAACCTAATAAACTCTATTTAGTTAAACACCGCCCCCGTAATAGAACTGAATTAATATTTCCTTGTTTGAGTTGCCTCAACTTTCTTATCTCTGATACGGCTGTTTGCAGAATTATTCTCTGCAGTGAAATAAGCTTGATTGCTCTCATTAAAAACACAGCGGATGAGATTGCATCACCAGAAGCTGCAAACACATGTTGACTCCTCAGGGACAGACACATGGAAGTGGTGATGAGCTGGCTGTCAAGCCTGCAGTGTTTAGACTCACTGTTGGTGCACTGCTGCTTCCCTCCTCTCCAGTCACAGCCGCTCTCTGCCCAGCAGCTCACACTGCGACCCTTCATGGGGCACTCGCCGCCAGGCTTGGAGAAGCCGCTCAGGGGGGAATTGTAGTCCCGGTTATAGTACATGGAGGTGCTGGTAACGGTGGGGCCAAACCCCGCCATGGTGGAGTACCCGGACAGCAGGGTGGTGGTACCAGTGGAGCCCATACCCACCATGGAGCGGCTCAGGATGTCGCTGATGCCATGAGGGGTCCCTGCTGGCAGCTGGCTGTTGAGGCTCGGGTGGTTCAGCTTGTAAAAAGAGTTGGACACAGAATATTGGCACACTGGTGCCTTGAGGTCGGTGGGAAACTGGTTCAGGCTGTTGTTGAACAGAAAAGACCCCTGGATGTTTGGATCCATGGGAAGTATTGTAACTCAGTAACTCATCCAATAAGATCCAGTCCAGACCTCCGACGGGCCCCAAAGCAGTTCTCTCTCCACAGGCGATGGCTGGAACAAATCCAGTGTCTCCAGATATTCAGATTAATTCCCTAAACTTAATGTCCTTTCTAGTGATTTGAACAGCTACCACATCAGAGCAATGTGTAGCAGGAGGTGAACTCTTCACTATCGCCCCTCACCTCTCCTCAGCCACAGTGCGGCGCGTGATAGTTCCATATTTGAAGTCTAAGAAAAACACAGATTTCAGTCTGAGGACACGTGCCCCCTGACGGCTCTGTCCTCAGATATCATAAATAAGCAGTACCTTGAAGTGGAGTAGCATCTTGATAAAGAAAGGCCAAATTAGAATGCAGCCTGGGATTGGCCCCGGTCGCACAGCCTAAACGCCGTTCTATTGGCTCCCCCGTGGAAGCCGAGCCTGGTATTGGACGGCAGGAGATTAATAGTGTTTTGAACAGGTGGAGTGGGAACAAGTTGATTTTCTGATGGCCTGCCATGTTTGACCAAGTGTGGAGGAGCAGAAACAGCTGAGCCTGGATTACACAGAGGTGGATAAGATAAAAAAGCAATATTATTAATACATAGAATAGCATCACTCTGCAACACACTGTTCTGTTGGTCAGTTAATTCTTTGATGCTGTGTTTTTAAATCATGTTCTTAATATAATGGCAGACACACACACACAAACACGCACACACACACAAACTTGGCCATCACTTCTGATAAAGACTCCCTTCAGTTGGTTTATGATTACCATAAACATTTATGAGGCGTTCCGGGAAATCGGAGGCCCTGTGGTCGACCCAGAACGCGCTGCAGGGATTAAACAGTATATCTCACCTGGCTTCGGAGCACCTTGGGGTCCCCCAGGAGAACCTGGAGAACGTTACTGGGCAGAGGGACATCCCTGTAATCTTACACAGTCTGCTACTGTTGTGACCCAGTTTGGGATAAGCGAGATAATACAAGGCCTGTGACTCACTTAAAGCTTCTCTCAGAGACATGACAGAAACATCTGTAACAATATTAATCAAGGTAATCAATTATTATTTAGAGGAGAGCTTAAAGTCCCAGCAACAGATCAGGTCTCTAAAGTGTGTCAATGTGTCAGTGTGCAGTTAGTCAGAACTCTCTCTCTTCTTGTTATAACATGTTAGTACGGGTCGGTGGGATGAATGAAGAGGATAAACCTGCTTGGATAAAGCTGTACCCTGCTTTACGATGAATAATATTCAAATATGAAAACGACAGCTTGATATAAATAATGCAGTCAGGTTTGTCATTTACATTTCATTTGTCACTAACTGCCCATATTATTATTATGGAAATTATTATGCAAATTACGATTGTTGGATATTAATTTAAATCTTTATCCAAATAAGATGCAAACGTGGAAAACGGTAATGCTTTTGTGGAAATACATTTTCAAATGTATATTATCGTTTTAATAAAGTCTACAAATGTTAATAACTACTGCACTGAATGAAATGTGCTCGTGTCTGACTCACAGTGTATTTTAGACGAGGAAGTCATGTGATTGAACATAGAAAGAGTTCTAGTAAATTTCCAACCCGTGATGATGTCACTTTGAAATGCAATACATTGCCTCATCATGTCACATGATCCGGGCAGCCCACCAATGAGGATGAAGACAGATGTGGACTGTCCTGCAGAGGGCGATAGATCTCTTTATAAACTGTTTCCAGTACAAGTAAACACACACATATTTAGGTATTCTGAATCACCTCAGCATGAATGTGGTTTCCCTAAAACCACCGTGCCATTGAGGGAAGTGCTATGCAGTGTGATCGTGGTACTTTCCATGATGTCAAGAATCAGGTGACTGTGTTGCACTACATGCAGCTCATGTTGCGCTGCATTCTCTGGAAAAGCCTTTTAGCAGATGGCAACATTAACCCTCCTGCTGTCCTCATATTCTGTGTATAGGGGTTTTCAACACAGTGGCGGGTCATTTTGACCCCGAAGACAACAGGAGGGTTAAGATCAGGGCATCCAAATATTATGTGAGATAGAAATATTATATTGAAAAATATATCTATGTAGAAAATCCTGTTATATATCTTTTTTTCAATAGATTCAATGTGTGTGCACAGGAACTTTGCCTCTCAGCAGAACGTGATAAGATGAGACATTATGAAAGTGATACAAGTTGGAGTGAAGAACACGTGTCACTGTTTTATGTTTGAACCGGATTTGATTGTTGGCTCCATGCCAGTCATGCTCTCAAATTCAAGTAAATTTCCAATAGTTGGGAACCTCCCCCAGTCCCTCCCCTTTCACTTTACATGTAGGGATATTTATTCTCTAGCCACTTGTGTACTTGTTATAATTCCTGCTACTTCTGCCTCATGAACCTTAAGCCAAGACAAGAACAGAACCACTATCTGCCTCTTCAAGATGATGAAGGACAACTGTAGTAACAACTGGAAGCCTGGTGAGATGCTTGTTTTATCTCTTTACAGAGAAGATTAAATATGTAATACAGTTTTAAATATCAATATGATATTCATACAAATTACAAGTTGCATTGAGGTAAGCAAAAGTAAACACGAAATAGCAGATTTCCTAGTTTGATGAATTTTCATTAATTTTAAAAAACAGATGATTGTTGTTAGATGATGTGAAAACACTTCAACATTTGGCATCTAGTTGTTTCGGCTTTCTTTTGTCTGTTTTGTGAGATATTTTATTATTCTGTAATCTCAGATATAATCTTTCTCATTATACCAGAATTAAGTAGATAGTTACGTCTGTAATGCTGATTAAAGTAGGCGAGGGTGAATCTTTGAGATGCCACACAGAAGTTAGATGTTCAGGCAGTCGTCTTATAAATTGTAAATACTATGACAGTGATTTCAGAGGGTTTATGACCTGTTCTGTAAACATTAAAGGAGGAGATAAACCAGGGAATTACTCATTTTACTGGAAATGTGCGTCTTTCTACTGATGAGTAAACGGCTTCACACTTCTGACACTGATGTGCGAATCACACCTGCAAGATACGTGTTTGTGATCAGTGCTAATAGTTTGAAATGGCCCTTTATCATTCCACCTGTCGCTTGTTTTGAAGTGAAGAAGAATATTATTAGTAATAGGTGGAACATTCTCACTCCCTTCTTGTAGTCCGATGCTCTGGACAGAATTCCACACAAATTTGCAAACAGTTATTCACCACACAAGAATCAGAAACTAGATACAAAACATCCCAGAATTCATTGTATGCAAAACAATTACGACAACATGAACCCTAATTGTGTTTTTATTCTCCTGCAGATTTTGGCTCAGAGAAGCCACACGTGTGCGGCTGCTCCTGCCTGGGTCCTCTGACCTTCCATCAGTCCTGTGGAACAAAGATCCGCCTGAGCCAGGGGGGTCGACTTGCAGAGAGGTCAGAAAACACCTTTAAGAACGGTTTGGTGTTCAGCAGTCGTCCAGTGAAAGTCCAGGAGAGGATTTGTCTGCGAGTGGAGAAAGATTTGTTTACCTATCACGGAGCCTTGCGGGTCGGCTTCACAAACGTGCCGCCTGCAGCCAGAGCTCTACCTCTCCCCATCGTGGCCATCCCTAACCACACTGACACCCCCGGGCATTGGGCTCTTCCTCTGCTTGAATCCTGCTGCCTGGAAGGTTCACAGCTGGAGTTCTGGGTTTCTCATGGTGGCAAAATATACGTCAAGAGAAGGAAAGGTAGGCCGCACATGCTACTAGAAGGAGTGGATCTCAGCAAGCCACTGTGGGCCATGATAGACGTCTATGGACAGACAAGCTCCATTTATCTCCTTGGTAAGTTTACTGTGAAATAACCAGTGATGTGTTGGTTGTCATGGAGACTCTCGTCATTTGGATGACCCCATATAATGCCTCTGCTGCAGGTTCAAAGAAGAAAAGGTCTCTGTGGTTCACCAAGAGGTCCTGTCCTGTCCCTGAACGTCTCCCTGCGCCTGATGCTGACAACATCAACAACTTGAGTCTTGATGTCTCAAGTGTTGATGGACACGGTGACGGCAGCACCTCCCGTCTGGACATGGAAGCATCAGGTAGGAAAAGTCCTTAAAAATAGTTGGTTCAATAAGTTCACATGTTTTTACGGAGTGGCTACAACAAAGGTTAGACAATTCCAGATAAGGCATCATGTGATTCCAGTGATTTGTGCATCTTCTTCCGATGAGGATGAGGAAGCCGTCTGTGAACTCAGCTGCACTGTTGTTTGCATGGAAAGAAAAGCTGGCTTATAACTGTGGTGTATTTCTTGTAATTGTGATTCTCTGCTCTGATTACAGATGATCATGATGAAGGGAGCTGTGTGGTGTGCACG
>CAAKHC010007030.1:6015-28324 GCA_901007825.1 Macroramphosus scolopax
TCCATTTATCCATCCATCCATCCATCCATCCATCCATCCATTCATCCTTCCATCCATCCATCCATCCATTTATCCATCCATCCATCCATTTATCCATCCATCCATCCATCCATCCATCCATCCATCCATCCATCCATCCATCCATCCATCCATCCATCCATCCATCCATCCATCCATCCATCCATCTCTTTCTTCTCTGGTTTTCTTCATTACCAGCTTCCTCTACTGTCACTTCTTTCCTCCTCCTCCTCCTCCTCCTCCTCCTCCTCCTCCTCTCCTCACCAAGGACAAACCAAATCAAATGATCAATCTACTACGTCACACCAAAGAACTCTCTTGCCTCCTGAAATAGAAACAACTGTTTTACAGTAGGCCCCTGACAAGCGTCTTGTTATCTCCCTGCATGTGTCATTTTACAATAAGTCCCTGCCTGGGCTGCTGTCGCTGAATGCATCCTCTGACACAAATTTGCATGTTAAGCTGAACGTTTCTCACCAGGGACAATTAATCAGCGAGCAGCAATTATGAGTCTGTGTCCCTTGGTGATTAATTATGTCTCATGTGTCCAATGCAGGGAAGATCCAAGCAACAGCTGTTTGTTCATGTCAGTGTTTCTATGGCAGTCCATTTTTTTCATTCAGTCTCAGAACAATAACAGTTTTCTTGAAATTACAAATTACATGGAAATATAAGAATAGATAGTTGATGAAGATTCGGCATATTTGTTCTGCTTGCAGTTTACAATCAAATGCAACAAAACTGACTGTATTATGAGTAAGAAACACAACAGGCTTGAGGGAGAAGCTGCCTTATATGACCGAGAGGCATTTGCTATGTGTTAGAAGAAGTGGCAGATGAGCAATAGTGCCGAGGATGCTGCAGAAGTAATGCAGGGTGATATTCAATGCTCAGGGATATTTTGTTTAGTGACTACAAAGAGAATTTCTATAACCTTCGCTTGGATTTCTGGGGGAGTTCTTGGCGATTGTGTCTGTGGGTGGTTGTGTGTATATAAAAATACTTTCAGGACAGGAAAAGAGCTCACAGGGTTTCATCGTAATATCCGCTGCCCTCGAAACAGAAGTTTGCTTTAATTGCTTCCATGTAAGTATATGAAAACAAAACAGATTTTTCTATTTGGAAACCCGGCTCCCTCTGGCAGGTCTAAATGAAACGCATAAATTCACACACGTATTCCGGAGAACAGCAGGATTCTTATATTGACTATACTGCAATGATGGTCAAGCTAGTAGGAATATTGTGGTAAACAAACACAATCACAAAATTGTCAGAATTTGTTGTTGCATTTTGCACAGTGCAGTGGATCAGACAATACCTCCAACTGCCTATAGCAGATTCCTTTCTTAATACAAAGATAAATTGGTTAATTTCAAATATATATTACATGCTGAGTAGAGGTTGCTTGTCTAAAATGTTGATGTGCCGTTTCTGCGATAGCAGAGTCAGCAGGGATAAACATTCGGCTTAATAGGAAGTCAGAGAGCAGATCTGAGCCTTGTGAAGATTAACACCATGGGATTCCCTTCCTTCTGGCCCCTGCCATCGATTACATTCGTGCAAACCAAGATCTGACCCCCCCTCCCCGGCCAAGAGCAACATATGGACAGAACATTTCATGTCATCAGGCCTGTTGCCGTTCCGCGTCTCACTCACCAGGCCAGGAGTGTGTATTCACCTGTTGACATTCACGATTCCACGTCACTTGAAGCATCGATAGAGATCATTAGTAATTAGTAGACCTTAAAATCCGATTAACCCTGTTTTCTGCAAAATAGGTTACAAGTTCTACTGAACTCCCCTGGTACTTGATCTGAGTTGCAAACACATAAACAAACCCAAACTGCATCAACCCTTAAGCTTAGAATTGATCGTAGGCGAAAGAAAGTTTGGATGTTTGTCTTATTTGGTGATTGATATAACAAGTGCAGCTATGGAATACAAATATGTATTTTGGAAAAAAAAGTGAAAACTAGTACCATTAAAAATATTCCTATAAAGGCTAGTATAAACTGCTGTAAGCCTGCTTGCTGCAAAAAAGATTACAAAGCCATTGTTACAAGCTCTACTGAACTCTACTTGAGCCGAGTCACAAATGCATCACGTAAACTCTCATAATCATTGCTCCAAATTAAAAAGAAATACTATTTTAATGGCTTTTACCAAATTCTTCTTTTGTGAAAACAATAGAAGAGCAGAGTCTCTGTATTTGAGTTATAATAAGTAATAAACCTGAGGTAAAGTTTTTCCCCTGAACTGGATATGCAGCTTTCAAAGCTCCAAACCTGGACTATGAGAGCTACACACACATTTATGCTTAGATATTGTGGTTATATCTAGGTCTCCAAGTGCTTTCTCTCGCTCTTTATTAATCTTTAAATAATGGATAATCTACTATTTCCCAAGGAGAGCACACTGCAGACAATCTGCACGATCCTGCCATGAATTTGGCAGGCCACTGAACCCAAAAACAGACACTAACCGGTCACTTCAACGCGGCATGTATTGTCCACATTAACTGAATCATATAAATATTCAACCTGCAGCTGTCTGTTTTACATTTTCACTGACGCATGCAGACACACTCATTTGAATGGAGGATTTCAAGAAGTGCTTTGTGAACTGCAGATTAAATTAAGCTTGAGTTGGAGACTGGGTAATCACACTATGGCTTTGGTTTGATTTAATCCTGCCTGTGCAGTGTGAAGATCTTGCATAATAACTTAAGTCTCTGCCATAGTTTGAGATAACAGTAAGAAAAGTTGGAAGATTGCAGGGATTTCATAACTTTTAATCGTAGCTTGAATAAAGGGACAAAACATCAACATTGCATGCATCTGTGACAACCCTGTCTCCTGGAAATTCATTTATAGCAAGAGTGGTATTATTGCTACCTGGATTAAATTCAGTGGCAACATTTTTAGAAAACAAATGCTTAAGGTTAAGAAATGCGATCGTGATTCAATGGTAATAAAGAAACAATATACGTCTCTTGCTTTTAGTCAGTTTTAAGTCTATCAACAATTAACCTACGCTGGGATTGTTCAGCAAGCTGATATTTCAGGTGAAATAAACACATTCGTCAGTTGAATTGTTGTTGACGAGTAGAAAAGTTTTCCTGTTTCCATTTTTAGGCTGCTAAATACTGAACAAGTCCACCAGCTCGCCACTAAATGCATCTGTCTGCTGTTTGAGCAGGTTGAACATTCATTTTTTAGAGATTTGCCACTGAAAACAACTACTGTGTCCTTTGCTAAGAGAGTGGTGAGAGTGGATCAAAAGGAAATATGCTGTGGCGTGGAAAACCAAAGCAGAGAAGCCTGAAAGAAAGAGTCACTTCTAACAACCCCTTTCACATCCACATAGAATTATGATGTATTGTAAAGGCAATCGTACAGACTCTTCACACACAGGAGGGATATGATAAACAAAACAGAATAAGATGTGTGTTTGTGCTTTAGAACAAATGCAGGTACAGGAAAGAGAGGACTTATAGCCTGTATGTTCATTGTTCATTGTGTAGTACATTCAGAAATATATTTTTTTTTATGATGAGTATTATACAATGGTTACAGCTTAAACCAAAGCCAGGATCACCTAATGGCTGATCAGGCAGATGACTGATTTTATGGCCTGTCAGTATTAACTGTCAAGACCAACTAGTTTTGTTCAGTAATTTTAATGTGTAATGTCATAATAGGAAGTTAATAATACTATCAGTTTATTTTAAATTCTTCCCAGCTCAATAGATAATAGACCCCCTTGGTAAACATGATGACGTATTTTGTGGGCGGGGTTTATAGCAAAATAAGTCCCTGATCACGTTAGTTAACGCTAGCTAGCAATTTTTGCGTGCTTTTTTTTTTTAAATGACTAAAGAAAATGGGAGTCTTTCTGAATATGTACGTTCACTTTCTCTGCGGGACAGCAAGTGTTACTTAAAAAGATTAATGATAACTCCTTTGTCAGTGGCTGGACGATCTGACAGGATTAACGTTACCTGCGGTGGAATGGCCAGACGTTTACACCTACCTGGCAGAGGAGCCAGGTGTGGATATAGCAAAGAGAAACTGGTGGCATATGAATCTTTAGATACCTTCAGCTATGTCCTTAATGATAACACCTGTTACAAGACTTGAAATATAAATATTGAACAGATGAGTTTGTGTTGTGGGATCAGAAGTTCTGCCCGCCAGCGGCAAACTGCGGTTAAGCTAGCCGGTTTGCCAGTAACGCTAGCGGCGGGGCGAGAAGACAATCGTGCGTCAGCCTTGGATTAATGTAAACAGAACTAACGGCTACATCCTGACAGCGAACTGCCCTTTGCTGGGTGAGTATCTAAATGTCTTACTTGAAAGTGGTTGTCAACCATTAAATGTTAAATGAAGTGTCCATTGACGTTACACACACGCTCAGGCCAGCCCTTTCGTGTTATCACGTTTAACCAGAGCGGTTGTTAGAATCTTCACAAAAACATTGGGGGCTTAGCTGTAAAAGTGTAAATTGATTTAATTCATAGGTTTGTTACCCCGTTATTCCCTGACCTCATAAACATACTGTGCTGGTACACTACTAGTGGATAAATAAATCCACTGTAACTCAAGGTTGAGGGATAATGATGTCATTTTGTGTGAGAGGATGTTTCTTTTCGAATACCTAATCTAACTTTTAAAGTGCACAGAATTTGAATGTTGATCCAAGCTTGATGGTTTGATTCCACTCAGCATTTAAGTGTGTTCGTAGCGGGTTTATCTGTCTTGTGTGCTACCTGCATATTCACGGAGGTGATTTGTCAGGAGAGATCCACAACACCCACATGGCCTCTCCACAGTCAGGGCCACAAAGATTCAAGAGCAACATTCAACCTTGTGACATTACACACTCGCATCCCCTCATCCCACACACACAAACCCTGACTGTAGCTGGAAGGAGTGATAGTGCACTGTGTCATCCTCAACGGAGAGGCAATTTGAAGCCTGTCTCGCCTTTCACAGATAGATGCAACATGTCCCCCAGGACTGCTGAACACAAACACTCCCATGATCACTCACCCTCGCTATAACCTTGAAGCTAAATAGAACAGTTTACCACATGACACAAGGTGTGCTACAGAGTTTTTTCTTTATTAGAGTTTTAGTTCTCAGTGCACCTGGTGTATCCTGATATGTCGGGATAGCTTTGCTAATATACAGTATATATGTATATAAAGTCAATATATATCCATTTGTATTTTCTCAAGTCTGCAGATTGTCATTTTAAGGGTGTTTCAATTTGCCTAAGAGTGAATTTATTCTTTTCATTCTCTGTTAATCCCTGAGTTATAAATCCTCCCGAACTAAGTTCACTATCTAGTGTTCACTGTTTTATCTTACTGATTAGAATTGCAAGAGATTTGCATGACAATGAGGTCACACTCTTAAATGGAACAAATGCACGTATGATCGCTGCCTTTATTTCTATTCTTCAGCTGTATTATTTAACAGACGTTCGTGTGCAATTACACTCGATGCACGAACTGAAGTATGGTGCTTTGAGTAGCACTCAAAGTCTCGTGAAAAATTACTAACAGTTTCATGAGATCCTATCATATTAACACAACATTCATGATGTTGTGACCCTCTCTCCATATGTTGTATAGATATGACAATCGGAAAATACACTTTGTTCCCTGTTCATTAGCATGGGCCAGTACACAGCTGTGCCATGTGCTTTCACTGGATTTAGAGAAAATGTGTGTGATGTAATACAGGAGCGTGTGTTGCTACTGCGGCAGAATTAGCAACACAGGCAAAGAACGGACTTCTGCACCAGCTCCGCTGTCTTTTGTGTGTGAACCCAGATCTCGCCGTCGCAACAGCAAGCTGTCTGCACAACTTGCATTTCTTTGACGTGACTTGACCTAAGGTCTCATTGTCATGCTTCCCTGTGTAGTGTCCGTCAACGAGCAGGTCACCCTGAGCCGTCTGTTGTAAATTCTTGCCAACTGTAAGACAGCTTGAAGAACTCTCCCCCTGCCTCCATCAACACCTCACTGAGGTTACACTACCCTGTTTGTGTTTCTACAGGCAGTGCACCTTCATTGTACACACCACTGTTGCATAATTCACAGCAGTAGGGAGGCAGTTGTTTCTGGAGTCTGGCAGGTAATGGGGCTGCAAGATGCTCTGGAGCCTCGCAGGAGGCTGGAGGGCAAATCCTGGATGACGTGGTGATGTAATGCAGCTTCAGTCGTTCCCATAGGGATCCTGTCTGGAAGCATGAGTGTAGATCCGTGATAAAGGAGCAATCTTAGACCTCCCCTTGAATACTATACATTTCAGTAGTGTATAGTTACAGGAACATTCACAGTCAAGCATTAGGAGCTGGCTAATGATAGATCTAAAGTTAGTCTCAGATTTGCCACCTGCATGGAAAGCATCTGTCTGTCATCAGAAGGCAATTTCACTCTTTATTAATCCTTTGGGGGTGGTAATGAATATCATCCTGAGAATTAGAAAGTCACACAAAGGTTACTTGCACTCGTGCTTTACATTTTCATCCCATTTCTTTCTTTCTTTTATTTAAATGTTTTGTATTTTCAACAGTAACAATACAGAACGATACACTCGAAAGAACAACAAATAAGACAAGACGTACTGAAAACCACCACAAGAGCAACCATACACATGAGCGACAAAACAAATTAAGCGGAACGTTAAATATTTTGGAAATTATAAAAGTTATGAACGTGAAAAGAAGACACCGGAATGTCCTGAGTGAGCTAAACGTTTTGATGTTTGAATGTTGTTTCTAGGTCGAATGATGTGGCAGAACAAGAGGGCCGAAAAAAACATGACGGAAAAATAATAATGAAGAAAATGGCCATAATTATGGTGCAACCAATTGATTCTCGTAAAACATATAGTTATCGCAGCTGCAATGTGTTGTCATAGTGTGTGTTCACATCAGGTGAACTCAAAGAGGGTCAATTTATGGACTGCTTAATTTGCCGTACCATTAATTACATCAGCATAGACATATAATCCATGTAAAATATTTACAATTTTGTACGGCTCAAAAAATCAATAGACTGCAACGTAACAAATCACATAGACAATAACATATAAGAGTGATTCAAACGCCAACACAAGAGGGGTTATTAGTTCTCTAAAAAGTATAACTGATGAAGGTTTTGATTAAAAAAAAGGAAGCTTCTTTGGAGAAACATATTCTTGACCAACTGTGCTTGTTTTTCATGCAGTAACAAGGTCGATATGTGGTCTTTGTCAGGGTTCTGTTGTTGTAAATAGGCAATAGGTTTGTCTTAAAAGCTTGAGAGAATTGAGATGGTAAGAAAAAAGGAAGCAAGTAGTGTTTCTTTTCTGAATGGTGGAGAGGAGGAGGTTTCCATGAGGCCAAATTCTCTCTTGTAGATGTGAGATTGTTTCCGCCTGATCCTCCTGCATACGCTTGGTCACTGTGCTTCGAAGGGTCTCATTAGTATGGATGTCAGTGCCTCTCCTTCAGCTGAACCTGCCATGCCACTACTGTAGTAGAGCTGCTTGCCTAACTGCCGCATTGTCCCTGGATGGCCGATGTGAGCCTGCCAGCTCTGTCTCCTCCCAAGGATGACTGAAATGTGGGCGAGCATCAGAAACTCAATGTCATGATTCAAGCAAAGGAGATGTGTGAAGGAGAAGAACGCATGTGGTTGTATAAGAAGCAAGGAACATAAAGGGGGCCATTATCATTATCCCCGCAAGTTAATGCAAACTTAATTCCTCTGCAAGAATGATTGAAGACAACTGAGAGGTTGTAAAAACTAATTCCCATGAATTAAGGAAGCTGCTGTGAAATGATTCAATCTAGTGTTTATTAAATATTATATAATGGTTGGCGTGCAAATAGTATAAGCTGCAAAATGAATTGACTTATTCCTTATTCTGTGGTTTTGTTTAATTAACACAGTTAATGAAATGATGTATTGATTTGACAGGTTTGTTTACCCTGACAGTTGCTTCTGGAAGACTACAGCCGTTCTTAGAAGCATCACAGGAGGTAATAATCTGAGGACGAAAACAACATGGAGGGTCAAAGGCACATCATTTTGGCTTTTCAACCGGGGAGAGTCTTAAGAAACACTAAAAATAACAAACCTGAAGGAAACAAAAAGCAAGCATCCCAAGAAAACCTAAATTCAGCAATATCACGTCTTTTCAGGAACGAACAGTTCAGCCATAACACAGTGCAGCATGCTCACAAGGCCTTGGCCAAGGAAATGAATTCCTACTCCTGTTGGATTGCTTTGTAACATGTATGTCTATTGTAACCACTTTTATTCAATGCCAAACTATGAACATGTCACTGCACATGTCTGTGTACCAGCTAGTGCCACAACAACAAGAGACTGACTACATAATGTGTGAGAATGTGACGTCCAGGACATGAGAACAGGCTGCTAATTGGGCCTATGAGATGAAGAGACGTTACCACTATGGAGAAACCTTGCTGTTTATTTTTCTATATATGAGTAAAAGCTTCTGATTGTCATTGAAAATGGTGATAATCCATGGTCGGTTAAGCTGGAAGATTTGGCATTGACTTTTGTCTCACGAACACTTCTGAGACTCTGTCTCACATGCTTCTGATCGGAGAGATATGTTTGTATTTCAATCAATACAGATGTCTACACAGGCCACATAAAGGCAACAACTTCATTGGGCCTCAGTCACCGTCAGATGGCCTTTCATGGTCTGCCTTTACCTTATCCAAGGATTCAAAGCATTGGTTTGTATTGGCAATGAACGGGAGTAGGGATAATTGAACGAGCATGGAAAAGAGCTTAGCAGAGAGATCCTTATATATTCTTTCTCTGTGCGCTCAGAGCCATTGCCCTTTGCCCCTCCTTGAGGCTGGAGGATAAATTCACTCACTCTGCAGCTCTGTCATCATTCCCGGCCTTCATCCATTCATTCATTCAGCCATCGTCCATATGACGATAATATGAAACCGCACTGCCTTCACAAAGTCACCTGCTTATGCAACATTCTGTTTTTAGCTTTTCCCAGCATCAGATCGTCTACTCGTGTATTGCCACGCTTCATAACACCACACAGCAGACGCAATGCCATAAAGCTTGTTATTATTAGAGCTTTACTTTGAAGCTAATTGATGTAATATCACTAAAATTGGTAGATGACGCTTTGTTGTGCTGTGATTGCTCTGGAGCCCTGCGGTGTAGCTTCATCTCCCACTAAATCTAACTTTAAGACACTACATTTCCGTCGTCATGGTTTCTCATATCCCCCCCCTCTTCCCCCATTCTTGACGCCGCAGGAGTGAGAGTTTTTCCTGGCCTGACTAAGCCACCAGTTTTGTTCCTCATGTGCTCACAGTCAGACTTATTGACATGTTATCTCAGTGTTTCTGGTAATACATTTGGTCCTGGTAGATAACGGGCCCATACATCAAGCTTTGACAGGTCTGTCGTGCAGCAGCCTCACCTCATCACTTATATTCTTTCATTCATCCCGTACGTTTGTGCCTATTGCCACATATTTGTGTTTACTTACTTTTACTATGCACTGCACTGCCAGTGTTCTATCCAAAATGCTACCTCCATCTATTTCCTCTTGTTCCTCTCTTCTCTCTCAAGTGCTTCTCCTTGTCTCTGTCCTTGTTACTGTGTGTTTCCTCTTTCTAATGTTCTTGCCATCCTGGCACAGTCTGTCGCACTGACACTCTGCTTATATTTCCATTTAACTAAGACGTTGACTTCTCCTCTTTCATTTCATTCACACTTTCATTTATGCAGTTTCTGATGAACAGTAAACTACGACGCTCCAATCTGTCGCTTCTTGCTGGTAGCTGCAGCTGAGAAATATGGAAACACTTGACTCAAAATGTATTTAAAAATTAGGGAGGCCTGGGTTTGAATTTAGCCGTGTTAGCGGCTCCTGAGGGTAAACAGGGCAGGACAGGCTCATTTGTCACAAGCTGAAGCCATAAACGCAGAGCAGACTTGGGCTATCAGGTGAGTGAGTGTGGTACAGCGCAGAGGAAATGTAAGCTGAAGCCGTTATGGTTGTTGGGTGGTGAGGAGGTCGTCGTTGGTGCTCGAGATTAATTGACAATTAACTGGATTTGACAAACCTGGATATACTAGTTGTTTTGTAGCAGACACTGAGATAGACACATTATCCAGGTTTCTGCTCATTCGCAGGCTTCCATCCATGATGCAGATCATACATCGCATCGGTGGAAACGCAGCAGTTTATATATTTTTTATTCAATTTAAGATTTTCGAGGTCTCAGCTGAGAAAAATGCACATGGAGATCGATTTTCCTGAACTCATCAGCGTTGTTCTGTCCGGGTTTGACTCATGAGACACCTCCTTTTATTGATTGAACCCACTTTGTTCTGAGATCAAGGCCTCCTTCACGGCTCAACATGTGGTCTGGATTTGCATTCAGCACTTCATTATCAAAGATCTTTCAGGGTACACTGGCACCCAAAATGCTGATCCCAGGGTCTGAAGGATGTATCCTTGGAGAAAGAAACTGTAACTTTTGCATTATTTATGTGCTTGGTGTTTCGTATGCTAATAGTTTTACTATTACTTTTTTTTCCTGCGTGACATATGGCTGCTCTCATCACATCCCATCTGCAGTGGGACACAATCGCAGCCGACCGGGACAGAAAATGTCACTTTCAAGGGGAACAGGGACAACTTCTCTTTTATGACCTAGTATTAAAACTCTTAAATTGAGTGTTTTTTTTTATTACAAAGATCCATTACAAACTGATTTTCACATGCTGCAGTTCCTTGTTTTGTTAATCTCTGTTATTATACAGATTTTCGGAGTATGAAAGATTTTGTCATGTTTGTGCCATTTTCAATGATAAGATAACTCCTTTATTTCACGAGCACCCCCCTGATAGCCCAACAGATAAATCCCTCTTATTATTTAACCAGCGTCTTATCAGTTAATGTATCATCATGACCAGAAACTCCTGCAGGATATACATAAATTTGAAGTTTCAGTCCGAACTAAATCTGAGTCATTACCGTCTAACTAACTAGCCTGAAACTAGCTGACTCACAGTATTATGTTATTTAATGTGCTCAACTGGTAGTGCTGATGTCAGGAATTCTTCCTCGGAGCCAGACTCTGCCGTTTGCTAATACTGAATCACAAAACACTTTTCTGTAAATGCATAAAGGACTATATACTGACAACTAAAGCAGAAAATAGGTTAACTAATGGCTGAAGACACACAACTTAAACCCAATAGATATAGTGTCAACACAATGAGGATAATCTTTACTGTTTAATAGGGAAAACAATTCTTTTTAAAGGGGCTAATGACATGATTCATACAGTTTTTCCCCACACCCACTACAGTTTATGCCGCATGTGCTGGACAACATAATGCAGCATAACACATCTAAATGTCCATCCACCATCAGATACAGTAGTAAACAGTCAATCTGAACGTAAAGCCACGATTTATATTTGATTTCCCTGATGGCAAATGTTCCCGGACATTATTCCTCCACATCATCGCACAGGACGTACAGAAACATAACAGCCAAACAGAGGCACATTCAGCCACTTGAAATAAATGGTCTCTGCATTCTGCAAAAGGGGGCTGTGAACATGAATAGTGGAATAACCGCAGTAACAATAACTGTCAGATTATTGGTTTAAGCCAATGCCACATTGAGATTCTGCACACAGCTATTTCTTTTTCTTTGATTATTCTTATTAGAGCTATAAAAACGGCTTCTCATTATTCTTCGATTTGTAATCCCCTCAATATCTAATCTCACTTTAAGTTCACGAAATGCTAAGGGTGGTCTTAATGTCAGAAGACAAGGGCAAAACCTGCAAAATAGGCAAAACTAATTGAGTCCATCTTCCATCCCATTTGCTTAAGATCTTATCAGTAACTTAATTGAGTTTTAGTAATTTTGGAATGTATGCCATATACAGTATTAATACATGCTTGTCTTGCTAGCAGTATGTGTTTGAGATTGTTTGACCTCTTTGACAAGCTTCAACTGCGTTACAAACCATTTGCCTCAGGCGTCATGCTGTCACAGCACAGGCTACAAACCTGCAGAGGGCAAAGAAATATCATGGTTAGAGATTGTTTATAGTGAATAGGCTGTATTTTTATTTCTAATACGTGGTGGTATTTCTGCTGTCGAGCAGTGAATACACATTTTTCCACAAATACACCAAAAGAATATAGATTGCAAGGTTCTTTTCTGCTGCAGTACGTTAATGTTGTAATCCTTAAGATTCCAGTCCTGGCTGATTTGGTGGCGGTAGTGTAGTGACTGGTTGTAACAGGAAGTGCAGATTAATTCTATTGTAATAAAGTCAGACAGTAATTGGACTTTTCCATCTATCTGTGAGCAACTGTGATCTGATTTTATGCTGCACATGTTGTGAGTCTGTGAGTCAGCAGGACATTGGGACAGTTTTTCCTTTTCATCTACAAATCAAAAAAAAAAATTTAAAAACATGATTGTCCCCAAAAGTGAGGTAAATTCACTGCAATTAGATATTTTCTTTCGCTTTTTCTGAAATATAAGTTGTCATGAATCAGATTCAGTCATAATATATGGATGATTTGTATTGATAAACTCATTGATCACTGTTCAGTCAGTGTTCACTTCCTGTGGCTATAACTCTGCCGCGCAGACAGCAAACCGGTGACAGGAACGAGTGTAAGTGCGGCAACTATGCATCAATTTACCGATTAAGATTTCTCTCATGATGTATGTGTGCGCCGCTGATGCAGTTGATCACCGGCTCTGACTGCGGCTCACAGCGTGAACGGCTAGGTGATAAGCAGTGTTGCCAAGTGCTGCTCTCGTGTGCATGTGCGTTTCGGTGCAGCTGGCCTGCCAGCAGCATGATGGCTGTGTGTGATGGAGTGCTCACAGCGGGCTGACCACGGTAATGAGAAGTGCACGGCTGCAGCTGATACTAGGGGCCTCGCTCACCTGAAATGGATACCCGCTCACGCACAGCCACAGCCTCGACCTAATACAATAAACTTAAAGCATTTTAGAGGACACTCATATCACTTCATTTATCAAGCTTTTTTGACCACATTGCCACTGTGAGTAAGATTTATGTGTGATGGTATCTGGGCTTTAATGGCGTAAGCCCTTCCTCACTTTGTCAGCGATATAGACCAGTTTCATTAATGTTGCTGTGGGAAATTGAACACTTTAAGAGGATTGCACCCCTGAGTAGATGAATTCTTCTCTATTTGTGATGAATGTCGCTGTGACAAAGCTTGAACGCGGTTCTGATGGTCATGGATGAGCTGGTTCGGACTCAGGTTGGCCACTGAGGCTTGATCTCCCTTGTCAGATCAAGATGTTTAGAGGTGTCTCTTGGTTGTTGTCCTCTAGAAGCCCTTTGGCAGTCATTTGATTGAGTGGGGGGTTGTTTTTAGTACAAGGACAGACCGTGAGAGGGTTTCTTAGAGCTGAGTGACCAAGTGCTTTAAGTGGAACCTCATTCAGGCTTGATGCAGACAGTCTGCTGCTATCAGCTGGTATCTGTTCTGCTGATCAACCCTCTATATGCATTCAGTCCTGGATATACTCAGTGAACATTTAAAGAAATGATTCAAGTTTGTAAATGGATTTATTTGTTAGCGTAACAACTGGAAGTTGGAAGCAGCTAGCCTGATTCTCTATGATGTTTAAAATCTGTGCATCATCTCCTACCATCTCATTACCTAATTTGTTTTATTTTATTTCAGATATTTTAGGACCATATCTGTGTATTAGTTCTCTTGTTTGTTTAATCCATAAACAAATAGAATGTAAAAACAGCAATTTGTTTTTTTATGCGATGTTGTGTGCTAGCTGTTTGCCCCTTCTTCCGTTCTACGCTAAGCTCCATTGCTTGACGACACATGAAAGTGGTGTTGATGTTCTCATCTTACGCTTTGCAAGGGAGTGTATATGTTTGTCCCAAAACATTTCCTTTAAATTTAATTGTTTGCTAATTTATTAACTGCAGGCAAACATTTATCTTTTTGCTCACATTCTCAGCGCTTCGTAGCACATTAGGCACGTCACTTTCCACAGGACTTGATCATTTGTGTCGCTCAAATTCTGTCTCACCTGCAGACAACAACTGGGTTTAGCTGTAAGTACGTAGAGTATACATCTACTGAAGTATAACATAAGGTGACACATTCAACCAATGATGTCATTCAACTTCAGTGAGCACAGGATGGTTTTCACAGATCCAGGGGTTTGTACTGGAGTTTGTTCAAAGTAAAAGGCACCAGAGACAGCTTTCCACAACAGCACCTGGATATGAGATAAGCTTCACACTTCAACAAACCTACTGAGGGCCCCTGGGTCCAGAAAAATGTTCTAATCGGACCAACAGCCTGGCAGAAAATGCTTTATAAGGCTGAAAAGAGACATATGAAAGGCCTCTCATATGTCTTTCCTTCTCTCTTCTGTCTTGTCTCTTTCCATCACACACTCATAAAACACACACAACCAAACTGGCATACACTATGTCAGACGAAAGACTGTACATATCATGAACAGCCCGCCTCCACCTCATCCCACTGTATGAAAATGAAAACCAAAATATCCCGGATACGTGCACTGCCATATTGTGCTGCTGATGCAATTCGGAAAAAGGAAATGGAGCCTTGGAATCAAGGTCTCCCAACAACATAGCAGGTGATTAGTTTACTGCGGAATATTTTTCACGATTTAAAACAGACAACCGTGGTTATGGGAAGCTAACATGACATCACTTCCCCTTTTCATAGCAAGAGATAATCAATTTAAACCAGAATTATCAGAAAGAACATGGAGGGGGCGGGATTTATGACCTTATACTACAACCAGTCACAAAGATCTTTTCGGCTTAATTTTTCGAGAGCTGATATGGTTTCAATATGTCTATGTGTCAGGCGTTGACAATGTATTCAAACACTTTAAAAAAAAACTGGTTTCCATGACAAGAATTGAATGCATCACTCTTCAGAGTGTTGGGATCATACTCAGGTCAATCACCTATGCATCTGCCATGCAGTATTTATTGTATTATTATAGTCTTTTCATGACACTCATTGCATGTAGTAGGTCCTCCCACGTTAAGCAATTAAGCTTGTTGTGTAGACTGTAAATGTCCTCTAGTATCACAGACTGGAGGTGAGGCTGTGCTGCATCCTTTGAGAGCGCTGCCATCTCCTCACTGTTTTCTTTCTGATTGATCTATTGGTTGTTCTGGCTGCTACATGAGAGGCAAATTATACTGTATTGTTTCCCCAGCAAAGTCCATATGCTGAAACCTGTTTTCTTAACAAATCACAAGGTCCCTCCATTTCTACCCTTAACCACCTGCAGTGCCTGGCTCAGTGGTTCTAGTTGCTGCTGACCGTCCTTGTTGAACGGCAGAAGTCGGTGCCATATATTTCTATCTTTGATGTTACTGATCAGCATGATGCCTTTGTTGCGGCTTGATGTTGCTAAGCTGTTTGCAGTCATCGGTCAAGTCCTCCAACGTCACGTGCCCTGTCATTGCAGTCTCTGTCTCTCTCAGATCCTGGCTCATTAAGGATGCTGCCAGAATTACTGGTACAGTGATCTACCAAGGGATTGGTAGATAACAATAAAAGAAACAAAAATTAATAGATTAGACATACAACACAGGAAACACAATACAAAGACAGTCACACACCAGAGGGTTATACCCATTAATCTGTGGCAACACATTTCTACTTTTGATTTGTCTGAAATACTGTAATCCTTCTGTTCAGCACTGAAAATCTGGATTTTTACCCATTTTGTGTCTTATGGCACAGTGGTCCAGTGGTTTAGCACTATTCCCTCACAGTACGCCGGTCCTGTGTTCAAGCCCCGGTAGTCCCAGAGGCAATGTTGGACACCTCAATCCCAAGGCAGCTGCAGGTTTTGTCCAGTTCAAACGGAAAAAATACAGACATGCTGCTATAAAAGCAATGAACCAAAAGGATTCAGTATTATGCCAACCTATTCTATTCAAATCCTACTTTGGTTTATCTCGAACCATCTGACTTTAGACGAGTATTTAAGAGTCTGTTGGAGGGATCTGTTGTGCACAGAGAAGATAAGAATATATTCATTATGTTGACTGGGTTAACATCTAAATGATAACGAAGACACTATTAATAGAATTATTTCACTTACACACACATGCATGCACGATTGCATCTGCAAAACAAAGGCTGTGCACTGTTCTACACACCTATTTTCCCAAAGATAAAACGTGTCTATGCTTATTATTGCATGATTGAAATCGGTATGATTTCTTATGTAAACCATGCAGGGAAAAGGACATTGTTGTTGCTCGCTTTTCCTGTCATCTGAGTTTAGCGATTGCTGTGAGTTTTTTTTTTTCCCTTTTGGTTCTGCTCCCAGGGCCAAATGATTCAGAGATGCTGTCACATGACACAAGATAATGAGTAGACGGCACTACTGCAGCATGACAGCAAGGAGGTCGACTCAAATACATTGCGGCAAAGTTTGCCTGAGAATCCAAGGACAATGCTTTATCACTTAAAATGCCTGTTTGCATTACGTGTCGCTGTGTGGGTGCGTGCGTGCGTGCATGCGTGTGTGTGTGCTGTGTGTGCGTGAATTCTGGGTTCTAATATATGGTTGCACTTGGACACAGGAGCACCTTTATGCATATGTATGTGTGAGAAAGTGTGTTAACATGTGTTCTAAGAAAGTGCATCCCATCCTTCATACATAATGCTCTTTATTATATTGCCAAGGAGAGCTGTCAGTGTAGCTTCAACTTGAGAGTCAGTGTCCTACATCCGGGAAATCAGAGTTGGATGCAAGTTTTGGTTTGTTTGATCCACATACCTTCGACATGATTAGGATTGGACAGGAATGCCGACCAGGATAATTATCCTCCTAACTGAATCAAAAATGTCTGAATGGAGTGTACCTTGTGATGTGTTGTTTTTAAATTAACAGTCCTCCCCCGACAGACACTTGAGAGGCGATTGTAACATCTAAGTTCTTCTCCAGTGTTTTGAGGTTAAGACAATTATCACCTTGCATTTACAGACTTTTCCTTTCGAGATTTCAGCGGTTTAACCTTTCTCTAAAGTATTGTTTAAAACGAGGTTGTGGATCCAGGATATGAATTGGATGACTCCTTTCTGAACTCGGTGTGTCAGACATCATGCGGCACATTCAGCCCTCGCCTCTTATTAAGTCTTTTTTTAAAACAGCAAAACCAGGAGAGGGAGATTAACAAAGAGGTTGCAGATAGCAGATTCTCAAAGGAGCAATCTATTCAAATTTTGGAGACACAAAAGGGATAGATTGAAAAGGGAAGAATGGTTCTAAAATCCTGTCTCGAGGTATTACAATTACAAACCACTGTGCAGTGTTTTGCCAGCTGATAAGCCTTTAAACTCACAGACCTGTTACTCCAACTGGACTTCCTGGATCATATTTCATGTCTGACTGGTACCATAAGCAGCACATCCCCACCAACGCAACCACCCTTTGTTGTTTTAACACAGGGCTGATTCCGGTCTGAACACCCACAAACTCTGATGATATTTTCTCTGGCTCCTCCAGATCCACAGCTGACATTGTGTAACTCGTTTCACAGGCTGAATCGTGCTCCTTATAATTATTACATTTGTGGAACGCTCCTTTAACTAATGTTCCTCATTTGCCTTCTATTTACTCTCATTTTCAGGGTTTCTGACCTTATATTATGCTACTATTATGCAACAGTGTTAATGTTAGTCTTTTAAATGCCAGACTATTTTCAGCTGATCTCTTTTTAAACATTACATGACCTGTGATAGATTTAGTCACAAAAATAAGCACCACTGTCGCGATTATATTTCTACAGTATGAACTGAGACTAATATCTATGGTAGAGCATAGTACTGGCTCAGCAGTAGAAGGTCGCTCGTCACACTGTTTTCTTCTGCACTTGCTAACGCTCCAGTGAACCCTCAGACAGACTATTCTCCCATGTTCTCATAAATGTACTATGCACGTCTGTGTTCAGCATCTTAGCCTTTTTTCAGCGTGGAAAGAGCAGTGGAAAGATCAGTCTGACCACTTGTGTATTCAGGCAGAAGGAACAACAGCCGAGCACATTCTGTAGTGACTATACTGGCTTCTGTCTTCCTCTGCCCATTTAGACAGAGCATGAAGAATTAAACTGCCTGCTTTAGAGTCGAGCAGAACTTATTCTCACATTCCACAACAGTATACACACAAGTTTATGGTAAACAGTGTGAGTATAACACATGCGTGAGGCGCGTGCACACTGCTTAAGTCCCCATCATGTATATGGACAGTAATGAGCTTTTCTTCTCTATCTGAGTTCATGCTGCTGAGAGGGGATTGTCCCTTATGGCAGCAGCGGTGCTGTCACCAAATGAAGATATGCAGTTCATCTAATATTGAATATCACCCCGGCTGGGATCCATAATTCATTATCTAAGTGAAGACGTGACTCTCATGAAGTGGATGAGATTTAAAAGCTCAGTGGGAGGGGTTGATAGAACAGCGGCCCACACCAGGTGCCCTCATTCAGACGGCACCTGAGATCACTGCCTCTGCCTCTGTCTCTCCCGCATCCCTTCAAGACGTGAAGTTTAAGGCTTGTCGTTCCAGGAGGTTATCTCTGTCTTCTTAAGAGCTGCCACAATCCCTGCCACTCGGTACTTATGCTAATGAGCACAAGGAAGCACTTAAAAGCTTTTAATTTGCTCTGTTTGACACCGTGCCATGGGTGATGTGTCTTATATGAAAGCAATGCAGTAGGAAACAAAAGAAACATGAAGTGTCATAGCTTTTTTTCTTATTTCCATTTATTAAGACACCGACTAACATAATGTGGCTCTTCATATTCTCCATTATACATCATAAATACAAGACAATGTGCCTGTATTCGGCCACATTATGTAACCAGAGCCCTGCTAGCAGCTCTGTGAGGCTGTAGATGTGGTGGTGCTTTGAGCTAAATAGAACCGTCAGAATGCTAAAATTCAAAGTGACAACACTAACATGCTGAGCAGCTACATATATGTTTGCTACATTCACCACATTAGTTTGGTTGCACGCTAATGTTGACTGCAGTGAATTACACGATTTACAGTTGAAGCTGATTAGGATTGTTTTAACACTTTGCCAGTGAGCTTGTGTATAATCCTCTACATATGGAGCAGTGTATGGATGATTTGGATGATTTGATTATCCCCCTGATGTAAATCCAACCCGTAACGAATGGCAAGTGTTTACAACCTCGGGCTGCTGTTTAAAGTTGCTGCGTGAATAGAAACAAAGAAAATGACAAATGCAACAAATTTTAATATTTTAGCACCTTAATCATAATTTGTGAATAGGACTTTAGTACAACCTGCTGGTGGCGCAAGATGAAGAGGCCGATGTCATTAGTGGGGTTCGGAAAAATAATATTTAATTTCCATTTATTGTGTATTACTGTGTGTACCTAAATGATACATGCACTGTATATACAACACCGCTGTCTTATTTGCTGGTCTGATGTGGAGGCGCGATTCTGCGTTTAATTTCAAAAGCCTCCATTTAGATAAATCATTATGCAATCTGTTCAAATCTATTAGTGTGGTAGGCTACGGTTTACACATTGAATGCTGCTCGTATTTAAATATCTCATTAACCGTATGGTATTTATGGTTCCACTTTAGCTCATTATCTATCATTTTACACTTTAATCTATCAGATTGTAACTCTATAAGTCCCATACCGTAGTAGCAGCTGTATCCAGTTTATCATTATGAATTATTCAAATGAAACACCAGCCCTCTTTTAATTCAGATATTCAGAGCAACATCTATGTTTACTGCGTCATCCCTTCTCACAGTCAGCACTTTGTTTCATTTTCTGTTGTGCTCTCGAAGAGGGAAGGGTAAATGAACGGCTATGACGTGATGAAGGAGAACATGAGTAAGCAGTAATGCAGCTGCAGCAGCGGGAGCAGCAGCATCTAAATGTGTCTGTCAGAGAGAATGCAGCTCTCAGGTAGATTTTTATCTCAGATGGATTTTGGCTCAACCGGGAGAGAAACAGATGTGGTTTAAGCCTGAACATAGATGCTCGGAGACGCCACAATGACGGGATGAAACCAACAACAGTATGGGTATCAGCATTCACACAGCTCATGCAATCCACAGTGTCAGTGTAGCATATCATTGAGCTTTCACTGATGGACCCCGTAATTTATAGTCCAGCCTCCTATTAGAATGGTAATTATACCTGCTGATTTGATGGAGCCAGCTAACTCCAGGGGGTAAAGGGGATGTTTTTTCTTTACAAATCACCCTACAAATTACCACAGTGTTGGTATTTACGACACTGTACAATTAAGTAAATGCTCGTTATCGTGGGCCTATAACATGAATTATTGACACATTTCCTAGGGCCAGGTTAACTGCAATCATTCAACAGCTTCAGATTTTTGCTCACTCACACAGAAAGGGCAAGAAGAGTAGAGCTGTCGCAGTGAATTAGATCTACTGTAAGATATCATAGCAGCAAATTTGGATACAGGACTTCTGCTTCTTTAAGCATTCGCCTCTCGTTGCAGGGCATGTCAGTCTGCACTCGCAGGTTTAATTATCCTGAAAGATGGCTTTGGTGCCCATCAGGCTTGAGCTGATGACAGGTGACAGGCATACAGAGTAGATTTAGGTGATCGAGAAAAGGCGCAACACTAACCCACCGCTCACCTCTCAACTTGGATTCTGTGTCAGATGTGATGGGGCAGTGAAGGATGATGGGACAGGAGAGCCTTGTCTACAGCTCTCCTCTTCCTCTCCTGGGGACCTGGGGAATAATAAAGAAGTTAAAAAAAAACTGCCTAGGTTCATTTTCAACAGGCGTAAAGAAAGCCAAGATGGCTCTGTTTGCACTTAGACGAAAACCATAATGGTCTGAGGGCAGGCCATGCATCGTGATGTACTTTCCCTATTCTGATTCAGACATTTTTATCTGGGAATATTTTTGTCTGTTCTATTATATTTTTAGGGAACATAAAGAAAAAAGCGTCTGCAGTGAATAATTGATAACCAACCGGAGATGGCTTCTAGTCTATAGTTTGTTTATAAGACAAAAACAAAAAAGTGAACTCGCTCAACGTTGAAAACAGTCTGAACTCATAGCATCGCATCTGCCTTCTTGTGATCTGCACAGTGTTCAGGATCTTTTAGGATGTATGAGAAAAAAACAGATTATCTGATCCAATGCGACGGGAAGTTTCTTATCTTTTCTCTCTATTATGGGAAGAGGAATTATACTTTTCTGAATTAAAAAGTGTGTCCTGTGCCTGCCAAAGCTCTCATCGTGACAAATAGTCTTGGCAAAAAATTAACACCAGCCCAACGAGGAGCCATCTCTTCCTACGACCCGACAGGCTCGTGCCCACACTGGCCTCACACATCAGGCCCAGTGTGTCAGAACAGATTTTCATTCACACCTATTTCTGTACTTGTATGTCTCGTCCGTCTGCCTGCGTAAGCTCCCCTGGGAGTTTATGGACATACGGTGACCATCAGTATCACTTGGCTCCTCGTAACGCATTACCGTGTGTTTGTGGGCAATATAAAAATTCACAGCCAAAAAAAAAAAAAGGAAATTTTCCATCTACTTCACCTTTTAGCTTTTCCAGACTGGAAACCACCATGTTGTTGTTAAATCAGCCATATCCTCCATCGCTGCACTGCCTCTTGTGACAGAGGGCCTCTTTAGTATGGAGGTGGGATATGAACAAGAGGGACTTGGAAACCCAGGGCTCAGAGAGATTTGTCACATTTTGACACTCGCTTTGCTCCACTAACCCATGTCACACTAGGTCAACGTAATCCACCCCATTTGTGAGGCTGGATGTATGCTAGAGCAGACAGGACAGTAGAGGTCAACGTGTATTTATGAGAATAAAATGATTCTTGTAAGAATCAAGATATTTAGCGTTAAGAGATCTCACTTTTGGTGATCTGTGCATCAGAATAATTTCTTTTCCTGTCTTATTACCACTTATTACCAAGACTAGAACAAGTATCCATCAGGCGTTTCTACCTTTTCTTGAACCTCCAATGAGCCCTGAGACGTCTGCCCCTGTAGTACAGCCTTCTCCATTATTCCCCCCCCCCAGCCTGCACCGATCCACCTTGACCTTCTGCTAACAGCTAATTAGCTGTCCAGCTAACGTTATGGTCGACTGATTAGCAATATGTAACGTGTAG
>CAAKHC010007030.1:28344-41692 GCA_901007825.1 Macroramphosus scolopax
TTATGAATGTGACTACATTTCCTAATGATTATTTTACAAACTGATGCATTGTTGCATCAGTTCAACATCATGTGCATTGATGCACATGTTTCATTTATTGTACATTATTTTAACATATCTGGAGGACATTTTGAGCATATTTGAATACTATATGTGTCCCCTCCAATATACATTATGTCTTTTAAAGCGTGCATTTGGTGGCATGAAGACTTGTGGTCAGGGATTCTTTTCCAACATGATGCAAAATTGTTACTGCTCAGTAGATTAGATGCTCTGTGTGGTACACTGGACAAAGTAGTTCCTGCTGGGAGTAGTTTCATATTTCAAAATAAAAGAACTAGCAAATTATTGACTTTTGAAATAACAACCTCAGAGGTCGAGCTCACATAGCTACAATATGTTCAAGAACATAGGCAACATGAGTATCTAGACCAAATATTTCGTCCTTGGGAGTGATGGGATGAACAGACAAACCATTTTCTAATTATAGCAATAGGATTAGCCTACTAGCTACCCATTAACACACCTAATGATATAAGTTTAAATTCTTGCCAACTCACAGGTCCACACCTGGACCACACAGAATGAGCTGCAAAGCGGAAAAAAAGTAACTTTGAAAAGCCATCTGAACTGCACACTCTGTGGCATTGTCACCTTCCCTTGGGATGCTCTGATTAACTATTCCTAACCACAGAGATTTATGTGCTGCTTCTTTTACATAATTCCTTATCTCTGCTGCCATGAATAATTCATGTAGAACTGGAGAAGAGAGAAGACATTGTGCCAATGTCTGGGAGAGGACTGGGAGACGGGCGAGGACAACTTGCCTTGTGTTTGTTGTAAGTTTGTCACCTGAAGTAAATACTGTGTTTATAATGAGCGTACTGCTCAACAGAAAGAAATGCAAATCTGACCTGGCGGTTCGGTCTTGAAATGTATTAAACCAATTATATAACTGTAACTTATTATAGTGTAGTATATAAATTACTTTAATACATGTGTGTAATTGGGTTCAACTGATGTTTAATCATGGCACCATTAAAGCATATTTTTGTCATTTTTCTTTCTTACCATCATATATATTCTTTGGATATTCGGTGCTTTACGTCACATAGACTTGGGTTACAGTTGTTCCCTCTTCTGTCCTCCTGTCCCATGATGCAATCCTATACGTGTATTCAACTGCATCAGCAGTTTTTTGATGGAATCATATTATGCAGCGGGGGACCTTTGACCCCGACACAGTTGATGCCTGTTTTGGTCTAATGTTCAGCCTCTTGTCCAGGGTTCCAGTTTAACAGACTTGCACGTGCTATCGTACCTCTCTTGCTCTCTGGGGGAGTCCTGACTTTAAGGTGTACCAGCAGAAATCCGAGATGTAGCTTATAGTTCCAGGAAACTGGTACAGTAAGGGGTCAACTGTCCGCAAGGTCAGGAATAAATTCAATTCATAAATACAGTCAGTTCTATGATATTTCTTTTATTAGGTTACTACAATCTTTTACAACCATTTGGATTCAAACATACCTTGAGTAATCTGTTTGACTGAAATTTTGGTGAAGACATTTCCCCCCTTTGAAATCAATTCAAAGTCAGAAAAATAGCCAATATTATTTTGGTTTGGAGATAAGCCTTCTTTTGGCTTGATGCATTTTCAATTCCACCCTCTAAATCTTTCACACAAACTCCCTTTCTTGCTGTCAGTGTGCATCTTCTCTCTTCTCTGCTTTCTTTATCTCCATCCTCTTCTGCATTGAAAGTCATTGATTCAGACATTTACCAGAGAAAATGTCTTGGCAAAAAAAAAAAAAAGATGTGAAGGGCTGGCGGAGACCTTGAGGGTCTATTCATACATATACAATGACAGAAGGTTTGCTGAGGTCTTCTAGGTTGTGTGTGTTTGTGCTTAATCTGTTCAATTTATGCAGACCACAAAGAGCTTTGAAAATAAACTGTTTATTTTGTCTGTTGTGTGCAATTAGGTTGCGGTAAAGATGTGAAAATGCTTGCCTTCTGTTCCCGGTGCAGCTCTTTTACATGCGAGGAAAAAATGTTAGAAATGACTGATTTAATCTTTAATAGTTTGGAATGAATGTGGATTTGCAATAAAGTGAGGTTGTGTTTCTTTATCATAGAACAAGTTTTTTGTAAAATGAACAGTGTATTCTTGCTATGTGAATGCATCCACAAATAACAACAATAGCAAATGTTACACTAAAACCAGACTGGATGAAGATACTCTTCCAGTGTTGTATGATTTATACATCACTGGCCTCAGAGTAGTTATCATTATATTTAAATAATCACTTAAGACACAGTGTATCAGGCAGCAGCAAGGTTGCCTGGCTGCTATTGATTTCGCATTCAACTGCTTCATATGAATGAAAATAGTAACATCTAAGAAAGAACCTTAAAGTCTTAATATAAACAAGTCTATGTGTGAAGGCTTAGATAAGGTTTTGTTGGTAAATCTTCAGAAAATATGATACATGGTAGATGTCGGTTTTATGCTGTGTAACTGACACCAAAGCTGCATTGGGTTTGAGCTCTGAATAACGTGTCTCTAACTCGAACTGAGTCCGTCTTGTTTCAGTGTATTTCTCAATAAATATATGTAACTGTATGAATAAATGTCAGCATACTGTGTTAGTAGTTTTAGATTTGCAGAGGTTGTGGTTTCAGTTGTGGATTTGGATAGAAGTGCGACAGACGTCTGCACTCTCACAGTGCATTTCTATTTATTATTTGGATGAAGATTCTGTTGACTTTCCGAACATCATCAGTACCATGTGTGTAACTACTTCACATACACATCCTGAAATCTTCTCTAACTGCTGACTTTGTCCATGGTTCTTACAGTTGATAGTTGAAGTGTACTTCATTTAAAAAGCAATGAACCTTATGCAGCACTTCATTTTGATGATATTCAGATCAAGAAGTTTTAACTGGAGGCCACAATCTCCAGTGGAATGTGCCACTTTGACCTTTGACCCATCCGTCTAAGGGCACAAATGAGATACAGCTGGAAAGGTTGTGACACATGATGAAACTGCATATAAGCTGAGGTTTAGACTCCGCAGAGGGTCAGAGATCCATGCTCGCTAATACTAAACTCTAAAGCTGCCCGCCGCAACGCTGACAGACGATTTTCCTTGAGCTGATTGGCAGGGTTGATGGAGCTATCCAGGGTCCTGACCTTTGGTGCTGGCGAGCATCTCTGCACTCTCTCCTCAAAGTCTTTGTAAGCTTAGTGGCTCAGAACACATAACTGTTTTGTCAGTGTCGTTGGATTGTGGTCATATACTTCATTCCACGTATATATTGCTATATTAAAAAACATATCACAAGTCCTCTCCAGTATCTAATGCTTTATTCTGCAGCATTTCTTTGATCTGTGGTGTTCACCTGCATTGAAGCTGGTCTGCACCTCACTGTATGTGCGCGTTGCTAAAATTAGAAATTGATACTCTCAAACATGTAATTTTCCCCCCCGCGTCCAGTCTTAATATAATCCATGTTCTTGACTATAACAGAAATGCTTTGTACCAGCTGTATATTTGAATTTTTCGGACAAGCAGCACAGAGGCAGCGGCGCCACAAATCTTGTGAGAATGGTCTCTGTGTTGCTGCCTCCTTGGAGCATCGTTCCTATTAATCAGAAAGCCATTTGTGATGCCGCATTAAACCCTCTGTCTATGTCTAAAATGTGACAATTGATGATTACCTGGGGGAAATCGATGATCACCACACTATTAATGCTCCCTCTGCAGAAACAGCATCCACCAGCAGAGAAAGAGCTCTAATTCAGAACTAGCCTTGCGTTAGGTATATTCACTTAATCTCCGGGATTTTGAGAACGGGCCCTGAAAAACATCCTTGTTTTTGTTCCCTCATGCCAGTTTTGACATCAAACAGATTACAGGAAAAGAAAACAAAACCGTCATTGTCTTATCCAGACAGTGAGCATGCAGTCACTCTCTCCTTTGAGTGCAGCTGGTGAGTCAGACTGTGTAGTATTGCAGATAGAAAGAGAAAGAAGAGGGAGGGGTCTAAAATATTGAATTGTGTATGGATGCTGTGTTATTGTGAGGTTTTTTCATTGCAAAAACATGCTCATCCTTCATTGTTATTGACCTCTGTAAGGCCAGCGAGGGCCGATGATATCCGAGGCATTGGCTGCCCCATATATGCAGCCATATGTTCGTCTTCCCGTCGCACCTCCCCAGGGGATAGAATCCATATGTCACCTGCAACTCATAGTCTGCTTCTTTCATGTTCCCTTATATGAATAAGTCATCATATGTGTGTGAACAGGGCTTTGAGCTGGTTAGATAAGAGCTACGGGGTTTGTGTGTCGTATGTGTGCGTGTGTGTGAGATCAGGTTTGTCGAGTGCACAAGGGCCAGGATGGCATTAATGTATGCATGAGACAGCGGTTTTCCAGATGATCGGTGATTTGATCTGCCATGCGAGATCCCTTCTGAGATCTGTTGGACTGCAAAAGTCATGCTGCATAAAAAAGAGACCCTGACAGTGAAAACGTTGCTATGCATGTTTTGACAGAATATACTTGAGACTTTACCGGTAAGAATTTTCAGATATTAACGTTTTGTTTTTTTTTTGCTTCAGACTATTTGCTTATTTTCCATTTGTTTAATTTAATTCAGTTGCTGTCACTGCTTGTGGGTTTTCTACCTCCCATGGCTATTTGCAAAGTAGCTGCTGCTTCCAGTGTAAATATTGGAAGTAGCACAGAACGACTAGTCAATTATTGATTAGTAGATCATCACGTCTTATCATCCACAGCTGTGACGATGGGTTTGCTGTTTAAACCATAGACTGTATATATCTATCTGGAAAGCACATTTCCAATTCCTAACACTTTACTAAAATTAGGGTTAACCATCCTGGAACTAGAGTTTGCACAGTGGTGGTCAAAGAACGGCATCAAGGTCTCGCTCAGCTCCATCACAAGAAATCATTTAATGCAGAATGACTATTTTTATAATCTGAAACAGACACCACTATTTTAAAGCCAGTGTTACATCCCTTAAAAAATGTTCTTATGTATAATTCTTAAAGAGAAGCCTGTTAATGCCTCCACGACTACCATGTCTGCACTCAGAGCAGCTGCCAATCATGACTGACGTCACACCCCCTTTTTATAACTAATTAAAATGAACACTTGGACATACATTAATGTGATAACAACTACCTTAAATCACAGAAACTATTATTGGGAGAATTATCTGACGTGTATTTTGTGTTTTTAGTTTAGCCCCGGTCGCACCCGCGAACAAGAACGGGGCGGGATTTATGACGATTACAGCAATCAACCACCAGAGGGTGATCAAGATATTTTCACTTCACTTTTGGTGAGCTCTAATTCTGTCCATCTCTCTACATATATATCAATGTTTATGGTTTAAACCTACTAAATGCCCAACCAAGCTGGTTACTAGGTTTTCCTCTCTGCTGCTTCGTGCCGGTAACATTGTGTTAAGTGACACATTTCGTGACACTGATGAAGGGTGTGAGACTGAATCAAAACAGTTGTTCATAAAATCAAAAACAATGAGCTGAAACTCTCTTTACATTTTGAACTGTTGGTCAGAAAAAACCAAGCACTGTGAAGATGTCACCATGTGCTTGGGGAAGATTTTTATTCAATATTTCCTGTAGACACCAAACCATCAATTGCAAAGAGGAATAAGCTAATTGATAATGACGTGTCACTGATATTTGCAGCCCTAATTAAACCGTAGTCGTGATGTTTGCAATCTAAATGGCCTGTAGCAGTTGTTTGTGTGTTCTTGCTTGTTCTTCTGTCGAGATGAGTGGCTGAACACTAACGGAAGGTGGTAGAGGAGTTAAAGACTTTGGGAGAGTCTCATTGTCCCTCCGAAAAGCAATCAAAAGGCCAGAGGAATGTCGGTGTGTGTGTGTGTGTGTGTGTGTGTGTGTGTCCGTGTGTATCTGTGTAAGTGTGTAAGGGAAAGCAAGAACGTGGCACTTTGTGAATTTACAGTGTGCGCTTGTGTGTCTGTGACAAAGGCAGAGAGAGGGAGGAGAAGATAAGGAGGGAAATGGGTATAAGAGAGAGGGAGGAGATGTGAGAGAAGAGGAAGAGAGGTGGCAGGCAATAAAGCGTCCCATCAATCTGCTAAATGAGTGCCCTTCCAGCAATAGGTACTTTGAGAAACACAGCCAACTACGTGTTCATCAGTCACAGGTTTAGCACGCATCCGAGCTATCTCATCCTCAATTCCAACACTTCCTTATCGTAGAATGTAGCAATTGAACAAATGTTTGGTCCCCAATTGTCAATGTGCCTCCTTGAATGACACCAGTGTGTCTTGTGTGGTTTTTACGATTATGCAATTGACACTTTGGGATTAATACTCGTGGGTCTGCTTATGTCTGCCTATTTTTTCAGCCATTTTTCTCACAGTGGTTCTGTTAAATGTGTCGTTATCCTCTGACAGCCACCTGTGATGACTTGCCCTCAGTTATAGAAATGAAGAAAGGTTGGACATGTGAGGCAGTGTGACAAACTCTGACCATGAACTCATTCAGTTGGAGTTTTAATTGTTCTGTGTCAACATGAAACAGGCTTCTGTGTTAAGAACAGACGGCTTGTAAATATCGCCACAGATGGATAACCTTCATAAAAACTGAAATCTCTGAGGAGCTCTAGATGCACATTTGCGGCTTTCCTTTGCTAAATAAAATGCTCTGCCTATTTGGATGCCTTTGTAATTTATTTTTGTTCAGAGAGAAGTACAATGCTGTTGTCAAGGCCGAGCTTTGTTGGCGGACTGGCTTTGTGATGGATATGATGCTCGGAGCTAAAAGCGAGCCAAGCGTTTGTCATTGTTGTCACAAGTATTGTAACTCGACCGCACAATCCCAGGGCTGGTAGCGATGATCACAATGTGAGAATCAGTAATGATAAATGTTAATGCTCCATTCTGTGCTCGCACAATGATCGGAACGTTCGATATCAGTGTCAGTCATCGAGTCAGACGGAACCAAATCAAAAGAGTTGAATAAACTATTGTGTGTCCCTTTGGACGAAGGCGTCTGCTAAATGGCACATTTAAATGTAAATGTAATAAATGAGTTAAATTATGTCGAAAGTTTCGGTTCATGTCAGCCAGTGTGTTTTCCTACAAACACACACTGTTGCTTGCTGTTATATTTCTTACTCTTGCTTTGCTTCAAACTTGTTCCTGTCTGCTTTGTTTTTTACTACTGCTCTTAAAAAACGATGGATGTCCCTTTTTTTTTTATATATATAGTCTACTTCATCATGACATAAGCGCTGAATGAATGCTTAGAAGATCTCATCCTCCGTCTCCTGGGCAGATTTTGCTTGAAAAATGTCCCTCAGGGAAGTACAGTGAAAAAAAAAACAGTCAAGAGTTTGAGTTATTTTTGTCTTCCTGTCCAAGAAAAGAACACAAAATAATCTGTGTTTAACATTCTTATTATTTTGTATATTTAATTATTATTGCTTCTTTCCATAATAAAACAAATGGATGCGACAGTAAGCAGCTTCGTAGTTCCAAGTAAACAAGATATATACACAAAATACAGTCGTGGAATCAATTTACTTTACTTTGTGTATGTTCACCTCCAGCAGCAGTTGGAACTGTACTGAAACTGCAACTGAGAATTAGCGAAAGCTGGAGCTCACTGACCTTAAAACTGACCTATAAATGTCGAGTAGGGTAGTTCTGACACATTCCACCAGGATCAAACAAAACGTCCATCAATCAGTGACGTCAGCTGATGCAAATGTCAGGACTGGTTTGAAATGTTTCACCGACAACAGTAATTTAATGCGGCGATTGCTTTTAACAAATGCTGTGATCCACACACGTATCCGCAGCACAGAGCTCTGAGTCTGTGCCCAGCAGCAGGCTCGGGGAGACAAGAAGACCCAGGAGAGAGGCCCAGTTTAACACTCTGTCCTGCAGCCTTTAACAGTTCCACAGGGACGGACTTTCACCAGCCGCCTGCTTTCTACCTCTGTCAAGGATGTTATAGGATTGGGACTGTCTGTCTGTTAGCAGGATTATGCAAACAGTTATAGACAGATTCTCATGTTTTTACGGGGACACATCTTAGCCCAGTGAAGAACACAATAAATATTGAGAGTGATCTGGTCTCATATCTGGATCCTGGATTTTTTTTTAAAGATTCTTCACCAATCGCGTGTCAGCCACGTACAGCAGAACACAAATAGAACCAGCGTCTCTGCACTTTATCGAAAAGCATCATTGATCCCTCGTATAAAACTAAACATCATCTACTATGAGAGAACCCCTGTACAGTATATTCTATTCTATTCTATTCTATTCTATTCTATTCTATTCTATTCTATTCTATTCTATTCTGGCCAACTCTTATAAAGGATTTTCTTTTCTAGTGAAACAACTCTCAACGCGTTCATCACTGGAGATAAATATATATACAGTACATATAAATACATAATTGGTCTACTAAAGTAAAATCCCCTCGTGTTTGCAAGCACATCATGAGCTTTATACATATATTATAAGAGTATGTATGAGTCCAGCTGGTGTGTGACACAGTTTTGGATTACATTTCAGGCTTGTGAAGCCTCTGCTGATACAACTGTAATGTGTGTGAACACTGAAATTCACTGAGGACAAACAAGTGAACGCTGGTTTCCTTTCTATACTGATGGAATATCCGAGTTGCGGGAAAGAAAGGAGAAATGCTGTGTACCATGAACTTAACCTTCAGCGAGTACAAGTTTGAAGTACAGCATCTAAACCCAGTGACAGATGTTCTATTTTCACTTTGCCTGCTCCGTAGGCTTAGCCACTCATCTCGGCTCCAAGATGACAGCGTAGTCAAGGATAAATTAGTCTGACACTGCACTGGCTAAACACTGCCCATCACAGCCCGTCTTGGTTGCTGCCGTTGAGCCACATTTTTTCTGTTTCATGTCCCTTGGTGTCAAGCATGCATGGAATCACAGACCAGCTGGAGAGCACTGACTAATGAGCTCTCTCAGCAATGAGATGGCAGCAGCCATGGTATTCCCAGCACTCTCCCAACATTGAGCTACAGTGCGTCATCTATGAGAAATTCTCAGCACATCTTGGTGAGGCAGAGCATTCGGGGTCCACCTTCAGTCCATCATCACAACACCAACTGCTTGCAAACAGCCGTCTACAGGGCATAGTTGCCAAGATTGTGTCTGGAGCTTTTACCAGGCAGGTAGATTTTTAAATGTGAGTGATGCCCAAGGAATGTTTTTATCAGTATCGCAGTTATTTCATTTATAACAGATGTATGTGGCAGAAAGTCGTTTGGGCCAGATGGCATCAAACATCCGTCAGTTCTGACTGTGGGCACTAACGGGATAAACAGAGTGCCAACATCCAATGTTTCCTTCTTCTGGCTGAACGCAGCAGTTTGAGTCTGATGATTTTGTTACAGTAGGGGAGACTGACAGTTCTCCACCACAAGTATCCTTGTGCTCGACTCTGCTCTCCAAGTGGAGTGCTGAGAGAAGAGTACAGCATAAAAATTTGATAAAAGTTTGACCTCATTGGTAATGCGGCACTTACTATTACCCAACACGGAATAACCCTAATAAAAGACAGGCAGGTCACCATGCTGCCAGAACTTGACAACAAAATCTCTCTTCATAATAGAAGGGAAACATATTTACAATCAGTTCTTTCAGACCTGACACCCTGGAAAAGGCCCTACAGAGATAGATGTGTGTTCATTATGGAACAGAAGTCTTGCTCAAGGAGAAACCTTCCTGGAGGTGTATTGTTGCAAGACGACTGCTGTCTTCTTCATCAGTAACATCAGAGAATATGAATAGAGGTCATCTCATCAGCTAAAGATTCGTTGTCGACCTGGCATCAGTAAACACAAAAGCACTCCAGGACAACAGCATTAACAATCATTTAATTCCACATATTAACAGATGTCATAGAGATACTTACTGTTAATGGACAATGATCATAGTTATTCAATGAGCCACTATACGTGTTTGCATTCTGCTTGTTATCCCCTGAACACACAAACTGATAGGGGCATCAGAACAGAGGCCAAAGGATGGAAACATAAACAAACGTGTCTATCTCTGTAAAGGAATCCATTCCATGATGTTATCAGACACTGATCCCTCTTAATCATTTCAACCGAAGCATATGGGAAAATAGGTCCCAGGTTGAAAAATACCAGAATAATCCTTTTATTGTAGATCAGGATCAGGGTATGGAAATAAGCCCCCGCTAGATCATCTGTGCCAGTATTATGCTGACTTGCCATACAGAAATGCAAAAATGCAGAAAGACCTCGTATAAACTTGGTCCAGGGCTTATATGATTTACACGTCAACGATTTTGATCTTATACTGTGGAGATGGATCCAGAATACTGTGTTGAGTGTCCAACCCTATTAAAACCTAACGCTGCAATAAGAGCTATAAATGCGATCCCATGGCTTCTTCTCATCCTGTTACGTTCATTTCAAGCTATAAAAGCTTTGATGTTCACTCTAATTAGACAGCTTTGCAGCACTTTTTAGAGAAAAAAAATCTCTGCGCATATTTAATACGACCTTGGTGTAATCCTCCTCTTGTTTAAGTGTTGGCTCCTAACGGACAGACATGCTCCTCTTCCAGTCCTCTGCCTGCCCCTCTCTGACCATGGCTCCTACAGATGCACCGCCCGGCCTGATCATGTGCAGTACACACCGAGTTCTAATTCTGCTGGAAGCTCTAATCCCTTCACACTACAGAGAGCAAAACGGCATAGGAATTTCTTCTTGATTTTAGTTCTGGGCCAAATTGAGCAGATAGAGACAGCTGCTGCTGTGCTGCTGGCCTGAAACCCCCTACGATGTATGTATGTACTAGACACAAGTGTCACGTCAACTTCGCTGTACCATGCATGTGATCAGAAAATGAATGGTCACTATCCCACCTCGTATGGGAGGAACTTACAATCTGAGGGGCAACTAGAAAAAAACAATTGCACCACTTATTACTGCATAGTATTGTTTGTTCTGCCTTTTCTGTTTCCAGAGTACAACGAAGGTTTTCCTCTCCAAACCCAAACCCTGGGGACCATTAAGGCTTTGACAGCATTTTAAACGAGCACGGGTGGAGGATTCACCCTGCGTGCTACTAACCAATAGCATGCAATAATTACCCCGGGGCCCAGCAGCTGTGTTGAATGTATTGAGAGTGTGTTTTAACAGAGTAGACACTGGGATGTGCACGTTTAGCATGCATGACACAACCGCACATGACTGCAGAGGGTAAAGCATGCAGCTTATTGGCTGCTTTATGTCTTGTTTCGCCTCAGACGAGTACAGTGTCAAAGTCATTTTATCAGGGAGGGAAGTTCACAGCTCACAACACTTCCCCTACGGCTTCTGCTAAAGTTGTGCTTCATGGAGACGGAAAAAAACTGAAATGTACATCAAAATCATGTTTGTGCATTTTAAACCCGGTATTTGACCCGACTTGTTTTATTCAAATATATATTATACATGTATAAATTGTCACATCTTATGAACAGTTAATGGGAGTAATTTACACATCGCTCCATTCATACCTCATTGCATGCTCTCGAATAATAAGCCAATATTATGAATTAAATCCACTAACCCATCTTTTAAGCACCATTCATTCAATCTGGCAGAGTCCCTGAGCTGGATCTTCGGTCAGGCAATGCTGAAGCACTGGCACATGATGTTACCAAATGAAAACAAGTAGAAAAGAACCAGCAGCAGTAGTCAGGATGGTAAATGGCCCAAGGGAAATGTGCAACCTCTCTCTCTAATTACACTTCAGTGCGTGCAGTGGTGAACAAGGGAGAGCGGTGCACTGGGATCGCTTTAATGGGCAAAGCACTGATGAGAATCCTATGAACGCCAAATGCTCTTCGCTGTGAATATTTCAGCAGGCTTCACATTCAGAGAGCATCATCCAGCATGTTCAACAATGTGAAAGGAAGATGCTTTCAGATTTTGGAAGATGTGCTTGCATGCCATCAACAATGTTCCCACAGTTGTCTGACAAGCAAGTGACTGAATGAGACAAGCGGGTGTTTCAGACAGCTTCTACCTACAGTAAATGCAAGGGGGCAGTATGAAAGCTGTCAGCTAGTCTGGCTTTTACTGTAAACATCTGGCTGGCTATCCGTCTTAAACATAACCTTACCGCATTAACAACAGTAAGCATGCCCTGAAGGCCCACATTTCTTCCAGTCATGTCTGTAACATCCGATCGATTCTCAAACGTGCCATCAAAAGCCCAAACTGCTCATCATTACCACAAACATAAGTAGTGTGTGTCTTTAAAAAGCCGAAAGCTAAACTGCAAACATCTGCAGGTCCACTGGGGACAGTGAGAATAAATATATATTTAGCAAAACGCTGAAGTCTTGTTACACATTGCATTAAGGAGCATGCTTTTCCTGAGTATAGCTGACTCTTTCTTCTAACCACTTTAAGAACCTCTGCCTCTCCCTTTAATGTGACTGACCAACATTTGGCAGTTAAATCCCGTCAGCAGAGAAAAGTGTCCCAGTGTTCTTGCTTCTTGGGCAAATGGATGATATTTTAATAGTTTGGTGGACATACGTCGCTACAAACAGCTTATATCTTAGTTTTCTTAGTATTTTTGGGTTTTGCATTCTAAATCGTACCAACAATCTTTGGAGGATCAACAGTATGTGAAAATCAAATCATCCTGTAACAGAAAGGATTCTTGCAGTGCGGTGTTCAGGAAAATAGAACCAAAAGAGATTTCATCACTGTTATGGATGGCCGAGCCTGTTTTGGTCCCATTAGAGGGATGCCGCAATCGGACACTGTTTGGACACGGCTTGTGGAAAAGCTTTAATTAAAGGTAAACAAAATTGAATTCCCAGGAATCCAAAATGCACAAATTTTGTTTTGATTTTCCTGAGAAGATTTGTAAGGAACAGTATGAAATTGTGTTCTAACTCTCTAAAATTGGCCTCGCTGCTCTTGCTTTCCCCCCAGGCGGCAGAATAACAACTTTCAACAGTAAAGAACAACACTTTCTTTATTCACAGGAAGCAAAGATGACATAACTTTGTGACTGAAACGAGCTATTAGTAGACTCTCACCAGTCAGTGGGGATAACAGATGATGTTGGCTCATCTAGAGTGTTAATTCTGTAAACATGGACCTCGTACTTGTGGAGGCCGGGAGGAAAACATTTTCCCCTGGTTGTCAAACATTTTCTTAGACGAAATCTCTGTGAAAGAAGACTAATTTCTTCAGAATAAGCAAAGCTGTGCTAATAAAAGTTAAA
>CAAKHC010007030.1:41712-66773 GCA_901007825.1 Macroramphosus scolopax
CAAAGGTGAAAAGATTAGGCTGAAAAACGACAAATTAAATATGTATGAAATCGGTAAATGTACTGGAAGTGTGTCTGTGAAAGAGGATGACCAAGAGGAGATGTGAAAAAAGGTGATTATTGAAGGAGACTGGAAAAGCCAATACCCAGCAGCTGTATATTCACCCTTAGAACAAGGAGCAGGACCCAGATCGATACCTCTGTCTTTCTTCTCTTTCTTCTCTCCTCTCCCTCTGCTCATCACAGGAGGCTAGAGGGGAAGTGCACAGCTCCAGGAGACATTTATTACAGTCCTGCTCGGTGGCTCTGTGGGACGCAGCCCAGTATCTCTTGCTTGTGCTTGTTAGCAGGCCTTGTGTCGATCTAACAGGAGCGGTATGTCAGCACTAGGCTACATGACATTACCTCCCAATGGGCCCATCATGGGGTTTTTGACAAAGTAGCAGTAATTTCACCGGCCCTGTGAGGATGATTGTTTTGCCAAGCTACATTCCATCCTCGTTTGCTGACAATAATCAAACCTGTGTTTGTTAGGCCTGTGTCACATGTTTTATTTCCTTTTTTTTCCCTTTTTGTTGTACTTCCAAAAGAAACTTGGAAAGAGGCCAGCAAAAAGTAAGATGCTTCACATTATGTTTGCCCCCCTTCTCTTTTATCTTAGCTATAAACTCAGTTTATTACATTTATTACTGAGGCAATACCTAAATGCCAATATTATTGTTATACTGAAGGCTAAGTAAAAGAATGTTAGACTTCTGTCTGACTTTCAGACTTCCATATATGTGTATGTACACAGAGCGTTATGTACATAATAGTGGATGTTTTTCCAATCATGTAAAAAAAAAAATGTAAGACTGGGAAGGGAGATGTTTCCAAATGTAAAATGGGGACTTTCCAAATTTCCAGCTTATAATAATTTCCCATCTGTTTTGCATGCGTTTGCCCACTGCCTCGCCCCTTTAGGCGACTAGCAGCTGGTCCCAAGTCTATTCACTGAACTGGGAGAACATGAGCACAACCGAGGAAGATATTGGAACAATTTTTCAGATCACAAGTCACATATCTTTTGATCATCCTGACACTAATATCACAGTTTTTGAGACGGGCAGATCAGGAGATAATCAACTTATCTCATGGTTCTGAACATTCAGTGGAGCTGGAGGGCTCATATATGTGAAACCATGGACCGTTTCATTTACCCACACATTGCTCACAACAATTCCAATGTGGATCGAAACATCTCCCACTTACAATTCCATACCATTGCTGCTGCTTGTAATTCATAATGTTTTATTTAATATCATCTTTTATAAAACCTAATTTTCACAGTATCATACAGTTGATATGTTCATTGCTTGTTAAGTTATACTGTCAATGAGTAGGTTGTTGCATTGCATGTTGCTTACTAAAAATATAGTTAAACATGAGCTGCAGTTTGTCTTTACATCAACGCCACCAAGAATCTATTCAGGAACAAAACCTATATAAGCAAAGGAGGTTACATAAGAGAAGTGAAAGGATTTGAGTTTGTAAATCAGCTCCTTGCTAATAATTGAATGTCTGTAATACTTAATGGCAAACTGTGGCTAATAACACATGAATTAAACATGGAGTGGTTTCATTTTATACAGACTGATAATGAGGCACGTTACTTCTTAAGCACATTCTAACTGTAGAGTCTGTTTTACACGTAGCGAGTTCTTCCTGAGAATGACGTAAGACCTACTCTGACTCTAGATGGGAAAAGAACATTTTCCATGTTGTTCAGGATGTTGAAGCTGAGGACATCACTATGCTTTCTAAAGGACTCTAGTGGATCAACCATCCAGTTTTCTACCTTATACATTATTAGCACTGTAGTGTAGTGTAGGGGGAACAGGCAGTATTTCTTTTATCGGCTCTTTCTTATAAATACCCATGTCTCTGTGTCATAGAGTATCCCACTGGGAGCCTGCAGATAGATGGACAAGCATTTATAATGCGTCTTGAAAGGGGATTTTTTTGCTTATGGTTTATTGTGTACATTTTACATACAACCTAATCTGCCTTCTGCAAATGTGCAGCACGGACTCCCACTTTAGCGACGTTACTTATGTACATTAAAGAAGGACCTTGACCACGAGTAGCTCTAATGTTTGTCTCCTTGTGACGGTGTAGACTCAATCACTGTTAGATCTAATTTTCCATCATGTTTAATGGTGATTGTGGTGTTTGTCTATTTCACCTTCACCCGCCAATAAACCGATAATAACCCTTTGCAGGACCAGAATACACAAATAACTGTAAGATTACTCTCCTCACTCCCTAAGTGGACTACAGTACAACGGTATACGCTATAGGACTAATGCTGAGGTCATTCAAGGTTATGCTTTTGATGATGCATGTATACTCACGTAGCCGTAAGCGATTCCTGTCTCTCAGTGAATGTGCAAGAAGAATGGGAGATCATTATCGTTATTGCTTCCCTGGTGTGTGTGTGTGTGTGAAGCAGATAGATAAAGCATTTTCTTACATCACACGCAGTCTCAGGCTTCATTCACCTTATATTATTATGCAGGAGCCTGCTGGCCACTGTCACACAGACACACGGATGCAATGAACCTGTGACAGAATTACATGAAGTGTAAACGTTATTTCCTTCTCATCTTGCCCCTGCGATGCTCAACACTTGAGAAGGTTTCATCAGTGCATTGGGTGGGTGGTTAGCACGGTTATGTGTGTGTCAATGCGTGCCGGTGTGTAGGTGAGTGTCAGTTTGTCAGCAGTGGCGCCTACAGGACGTGAACACGTGGGGCTTCTGTCGGCTCGGGTGGATGAATTACAGCAGGCTGCGCTGTTGTAAAAGGCTGGTGTATTTGTCAGCACACCGCTGTGCCCGTCCAGGAACACTGACTCAGATAAGTGGCTGCTCTCGCACAGTAGAGATTGTATGGGAGGTCAAAGAGACGTAAGCAGTGGCAAACCAACACAGTGGAATAAAAATGTGTTCAGTTAACATTCCACATTCAGCTCCCAGGCAAGATTTCATGCCTGCTGTGGGAGAGGGCTCTTACCATTGACTGATCGGTGAGTCACTCCACTGTAATACAGACAGCATCTGTTAGAGTGAATTTAATGCAGCATGGATCTGCTGTGTGAATTATGAGTTTTCATAGCCTTGATGCAATATTACTGTCTGTTCATAGTGAGCTTTAGGAATGAATAGAAAGAGGAACATGGGACTGTGGCACTAAAATAGTTCTATGTGCCTCGTTTGCCGTGCAATGTGTGCTTGTGGTCAGCCTGCTTGTGTGTAGGAGAGGCACTTGGCAGGGCCACCTTGTTTGCATTAATGCCAGAGATACATCATATACAGTAGGTGACAAAAAAAGCAAATTGAGGCCAATGTTAAGATTAATTATTGTGGCTGCTTTCGAAAATTGGCTAGGGAGAAATATTAGATTCAGCCGTATCCCAGGGAAGCAGTGAGAAAATGACCGTTAGTTATACATCATAGCTGTCCGCCCGTGTCAGCTCTCTGGGGATATGTTTTACTAAATCTTACCAAGAAAAATTAGCTCTTCATAAAAGTTCAAATGGAAAATACAAATCTTGCTCTAACAGATATTTAGCATCTATAACACATGGGATACTTAAGTGAGGTCTGACCTTTTATCAGATTGAATTCAGCATTTATTTCTGCTTGTGTCTAAACCGAACGCTATTTCATTCCAATGACTAAATAACTGCCTTTGCCCCAGAATTCCACCGTTGGCAGTTAGCATAAGGGGAGATTTATTGTTCCTCGTGGCCAGAAAGGAGAGGAATCACAGTTTATCCCAAACTAAGTGAATTGGAGAGGATGGCAAAGCACCAAAAACTATGTGTGGAAATGAGGGTTCATTTCCTGCTCAGGGACAAAAGACATTTCTTAAGTATTTAGCTCATTTACATATATGACTCACAAAATCATCATGCATTGTCAGCAGAGCACCTCCAGGCTGTAATTCATGATGAAGTCTTTTAATGTCTCTGATTTCTTGCTATGGATGAACATTTACTGCACTAAACTGAACTGGTTTTCCTATTCAGTGAGAATAATATCCGATCCAGAATGTTTGCCCTCATTGCAGTATTTGTCTTTTGCTTTTTTAGAGCACAACAATGAAGACAACAAATAAAAGAAAAATACATTGTCCAGCTCACCCCCTTTAAAGAATGAAACCACTTCAAATCACAACACATGAATTGAATATTTATTATGTAGTTGGGTGTGTTTAATATTGCATACATGTTTGGTTTCATTTGGAATTGTGATATAAGACCCTCAATGTGTGTGTGTGTGGAGACAGTACCCTTTGTGTTCTGGCTACTGGAGCTCCCCCTGGTGGTTGTATGGTCACAGTGAGCAACTAACAAGGGTGCTGCTACTGCACATTTTTTAGTGTTATGCTGCCTCTGTGTAAAGCAACGCACAGCTGGGAGACCCTTGTAATGTCTTTTTTAGCTCACCTGCTGTTCAGAAAATCCAAAGCCACACGCAGAGAAACACTTCTAAGTGGGCACTTACTTGTTTGCATTTAAATGTAGATCTGTAGGACTCACCCTCAGAGGCCATATATTGAACACAAATAGCTTTTTTACTGTTATGCACTGTTAACTGGGTCTATAATGGGACAAACACTGGCATAAACATTCCTGAGAGAATAAAGCTCCTCTACTAACAAACTAAAACCTTGTTAATCAAAATACCCTGAAGAACTGTTAAATCTTTATATGAATACACTTTTCCAAAGCTTTTAAACTGCATTCAGCAAATAGTCACACTAAACAGGTATCTCCCTTAAAATTGACATTTTTGTTTATGTTTTCTATTTATAGACCTATACTGATTGGCGACATGTTCTAAGGACAACATCTCAGCCACCATGAAAGGGTTAGGAGCCAATCGCAGTCGTCATCTGTCGGACTCCTGTGAACCAGCGGGGTGCCCTCAGAAACCTCTCTGTCCTATGACCTCTGACCCTCACCGCTCATTTCTGTTGAGCCCTACCATAAACCATTATGGCACCCTGGACCCTCATCTCCACCAGTGCCCTCCAACCAGCCCCACCCCCTTGACCCCTGACTGCCTCCTGCCTTTCAACCAGATGTCCAACAGCAGCACCTTCCCTCGTCTTCACTACTCCTCCCAGACTGATCAGGTTGACTGCTCCCAGGGCTGTATGGCTGGTGGTGTTGGAGCTGGGCAGGGCGGCAGAGCAGGTACACTAGCCACCTCTCTGTCGATGGGTATGGGCCTTGGCCTGGGCCTTACTGGTGCTCCTATGATCACAAGTGGATCAGCCACCATCTCCTCTGCAGCAGCAGCCAAGATGAATCGATTACCCTCTAACCTTTTGGATCAGCTAGAGAGGCATCTGCCCCTGCAGCGTGATGGCTTCAGCACACTGCAGTTTCATAGAGGACGTATGTCAAAACAACGCAGTGAGAGCCCAGGGCGGATACGTCACCTGATGCACTCTGTGCAGAAGCTCTTTGCCAAATCGCAGTCACTGGAAAACTCAGCAATCAAAGGCAGCATAAGCAGTCGTTCTGCTGGAGGGATGACTGGAACCACAGGGACTGGTGAGGATGGTGGTAGACCAACCCGCAGGAGCAAGAGCAAAGACCGGGCTAAAACTGAGGGACCAAAACAGAGACCAAGGCCCAATGCCCTAGGCCTCTGGAGCTCAGAAGACGCCCTTGACACAGACACTACCAAAGCTGGGTCTATCGCTGTAGGTTACCGCAACCCACTGACCATGATGACTCTTGGCAGGGCGGTATCAGACAGTCAGGCCCCTCCTAGACATATCCCACAGGGCTACAACACAATTTCTGCACATTCTCTCAAATCCTCAAAAAGCAGCAGTGACCTCAAGTTCCTGGCATGCCAAGCAACACAGGTAGGACCCAAGGACGAGAAGGGAAAAACTTATAGCAAGGATGATACATTAGTGAAGAGGGGCTCCTGGTCCACTCTCACCCTCAGCCAGGCCAGGCAAGTGTTACAGAAGGGCTCTTCTACAGTCAACAGGACCCTGCTAAAATCAAAGTCCTGCCACCAAGACATGGCAAACCAGTTCCTTCAGGTAGGAGGTCCAGTGAGTATTTTTCTTCAACATCATTTTCTTTAAGTTTGCATGCTATATTTTATAACTTCTCTGGTTGATTCGACTAATTCAGATTTATTGAAAACTGTAAATCAGTTTATGCTTTGCTTATAATCATATTTCTAAGTATAATTGCTGCATTTGCGCAGAATATCATATTTATGGAAATAGAAACACGCTGAATATATGGATTACATGGTTGAAGAATCTCAACATGTGTTTTTCTAATCCAGGTCCCACTGGGGGACTGGGCTGGTACTTTGGGTCGCGGACGGGGAAAAGGAACTGAGATCCCGTGTCGACGGATGCGCAGTGGCAGCTATGTGAAAGCAATGGGAGATCTGGAAGACAGTGAGGACTCAGAGGGAAGCCCCAAACCTTCCCCTAAATCCGCTGCCCGTCGCCAGAGCTACCTGAAGGCCACCCAGCAGTCCCTGAGTGAACAACAGCCTCCACCAGCTCCACGCAAGTGAGGCCCACAACACAGAGAATCTAATTTTTCACATGATATTTCTTTTTCATTTGTGTTTTTTGACCTTACTTTCATTAAAACAGAAACTGGCAGTGAAGGTATATTTGTTAAAAGTTTTGTAAGAAACAGTTTTCTCTTGTACCCAAAGGTAGTCAGCAGATGGCAGCATCTCGTCACATATAACTGTCTGGATGTGCAGCAGCATGTAGACAAAACATCTTCAAGAATCTTTAGATCTGCTTTAATGAGAGGAGGCTAGAAATGAAACACAAGATTATCTTTATTTGGTACAAAAGCATTAGGAGGTGAAATTTTGCCATTTGTTTTACCCCCTACATTCACACGGACAGGCCCCGTTGCTACGCTCTCATGCGGGAGGATTATCTGTGGTCTCCGCTACAGAGTGCATGCTCTATGCAGCATCTGAGGTCAGTGTCATCCATAGGCAGACAGTGTGGCCCTCCACCCCTTTCCCCTCACTTGCCGCACTACTACTACCCACCCCCTTTTTTCGTCTAACCTGTTTCCAAGTATTTTCCTCTTTACCTCCCTAACCCTGTTCCATATCTTACCTTTCAGGTACTCTGAGTGGTGTTAGTTACTCCTTCCTGACTTCATGTATGCACATTGTCCATGACAGCCACTCAACCACACCCAACTGCTTAGTGCACACAGATTTTCCCTAACACCTGGTGCCAAATAGACAAGCAAGAACAGAGGAAACTCCTCAGAACTGTCCAAGATCAATCACAAAGTCAATTCATTTAATTATATTAAGGAGTTTTACTCATAGATGATTGTTTCCTCTGTGCTGCTTTTTTAAATCCACGCACCAATCACTCTCCTCACATCTCAACTGTTTTTGATTTACTGATTATCCTGATAATCAATTAATATCCCTTAATTGATAGCCCTTATTCAAGTCTATGACTTCTGACAGACTGATTATTACATTCATTTCAACAGTTCCCTGCCGACCCTGAAAGAGCTGTCCACAAATCGCAGCCTTGATAACTTAGACTGCCTGGTCAGCCCATTGGAGGCTCCACCACACCACAGAAACAATGACTTCAGCCACTGCTCTGCCACATTGGGCAGAGGACCAAGCACTCAGGTACGATTATTATTTTATCAAATGTGTTGCTATTGCTATGACCTCATGTGTGACAGTGAAATCATGATCAAACAACTGTTCCATGACAGCATGTTTATGCTAAATATTAAAAGTATTACAATTAAAACTCAAATCTGTAGAAACAGCTAAAAAATTGTACTCTATGATCGATGCCAGTTACCCACAAAAGAGTGAAATGAGCAACACACACCTGCTACCAAGAGAAAGTGTTTCAATGTATGAAATGTCTACTGGAGCTGCTAGAGTTGTTTTATGAATAAGCCAGCTGGGAATAAGGTACTGGAAAAGAAGTGATGCTGGAGTTAGTGTACAGATTGACAAAGTGGAACATATGCCACAGTATGAACCTGAGGGAGCCTGTTGTATATCTTCATTAGTGGATGCAGAATCACACACCATCGACAGTTGCCAGACCTATGCAAAATTCCTTTCATATCACAGTATCAGTCTTTATTTGGACATGGAAGGATTTACATTAATCAAATCATGACGTGATCCTTTTAATCTCAGTAAAGCATTTGTGGATTCTAAACTGCAACACTTCATATGAGTTAAGTTTTCAAACTATTAGAATGTAGGAATCTTACTGCCTACGAAATATTTCATATGTGTCGCTGAAATGTCAAGCTTGAAAAAGATCAGTACTCTTTGCTTCTACCATATTTTAGATGCTGTCATGTAGCAGGATTGATTTTAATAAAAAACACAAATCCCTGCAACAGAGATACGGAAACGCTCCCTGCACCAGGAATAAAACAGAATCATCTGTGCGTTAGATTTATGTCGTAGTTTAGTAGTTTCAATATTACAATTTATACCTGAAACCCCATTGGACTGCATCTCCATGTGCAGGTGTAGCTGATGTTCTCAGTCTCAGTCTATTCTTTGACCACAGCGTGTGAGCCTGCACACGTTCTTTCAGGTATGCGGCCAGGGCTTCATGCACTCACACTGTGAGGGGGAATCGCAGGCAGTGGAGGCTCTGGATCTTCCTGCCGCTACGTGCTTCCGGTCACGCAGCCACAGCTATCTGCGGGCCATCCAAGCCGGCTGCTCCCAGGATGAAGATACAGCATCTGTGGACTCAGACTCACCACCACCCACCACCACAAGCTACAGCTATTGCTCCAACACCAGTGAGTACCATTCAGGACAAGATGGTTGAGAGCGGAAAAGTCTGACCTGAAAGGGAGGATATGGTACATTGAATATCATAATCATCCCTCACAACATCTTGTGCTTCTTTTTTCGAAGGAAACTGACAAGATGTCCCTTTAAGTGGAATGATAGAATTCAACACGTGCTATGTGTGTTTTACTTAATATATTTAATACAATTACAATTTCCTATATAATTATTGATAATTGAATAATATTTGAAGTCACTGTTGAATGAATATGTGCGGTCTATGTCAGGACCAAAGGCTGTAAATGTCAGTATTGTGTCTATGGTCAGGACATGCCTCCGTTCCCGCGGCGGTCGGGACCAAATGAATCACACCTATAGTGAAGACAATGTAGCGCTTAGGTTTAAACCAACCACGTTCGTGTTCGATGACATCGAGGACAGCACTGTCCAATCGCTGCTCAACAACCAGTTACAGGCTGAACATGGACTCCAATCCTCGTCGGCAAGGGCGTGTACTACAAATCTTTTCTTCACAGCGTCGTTGTGTATCACAAGGCAGCAGGACAGCGTTGCCCGTCTGCATCTTGTCTGGGTTTCATGAATGAACAGAAAATAAGGATTTTCGATTCAACTACGATACAGTAAGGGGTTTGTCGCTTTCTCTTCACCCGGCGTTAACGTTCTGACTGTCGAAAGTTGTCGGTGTGCTAGCAAAAGCAAGCTAACGTCAGTCTACGTTAATTGTATGGTAGGTTAGCTAGCTAACGTGGATGAAGAAAGGGGATGAAACCTTAGTACCAGTTGTTAGCAAGCAGACGTTGCTGGTAGGCAGTAATGTGGCTGCTGTTGTCGGAGGGGTGTGAACGTGGCAGAAAGCTATCACTATTATCTCGGATACATAATGTATCCGGCTTACATTACACAATGTTAAATACCCTGTTTAATCGTGATAGCACACAGTGACGGGAACTGGCTGGCTAGCACCACAAGCTAACAGAAGCTCAGGCGTCAAAAGCCGAGTAGGTGGACAGCTCGGCACTCGGGCTAGTTCGGCTAATCGGAGCGTTCACGTCTTACACTGCACGTTAGCTAACCCTGGCTAAAACGATTTGTCATATAAGCGATATAATAAAAGGTTGTTTTTGGAAGTTATATTTGGGTTCATTCAACAAAATGTAATCCGTTAACAGTATCCGTTATCTCGTACGTAATTTTAAGGATCGACATTGCTGTTACTTGTTAAGTAAAGCAACGTAACTATTCATTCTTGTCCCTGGCTCAACATGTGACAGTGATACTAGGTCAGTCAGACAGACATGGAGGAAGCTATGAATCACATTTATCTTAACTTACCACTTGTCAAAAATCATATCGGAGAATAGTTTCTGGTGTAACGTTAGATTGGGCGTTTTTCTTGTTGCATGGCTTTCTTCTGGCCCAGATAAGAGCATATTAACTGTGTTGTAATATTTCTTTTTTTTTCCTGGTTAGTCTATAAATACTACCAGATGATCTTTACCTCAACAGCAACACCTGCAGTAGTTATTTTTTGGTCTACAGTTTGATTCATACAGTGCCATTTTTATTCAGTAGCCAACTACCATGTTTTAAAACCTGAGGACATGATCAATAATTTATCAGCTTCCTGCCCTGTGTATACTAAAGGCTTGTGCTTGCAGAACAGCAGTTTGTAGGATGGATGTTCACACAAAAGAAAAGTAACATCAAAGGGTAACACCCACAATGGGATGTTGTATGTATGCTCGCTGACACTATTGTTTATCGCGGTTTGGAGAAATCAGCCTGACTACTTAAGTTCATGTATTCTACCATAATGTACCAGTTCAAACAAAATAGGCCGCTTGGTGTCATCAAATTTGCTGTTTTGAATTGTAGCACCAAGGCGTGTCCATTGTATCCAGGACACAATTACACTATTTGGCGTGTCTGTGTATTACCATGGATAGACAGTGAGTCATTCTCCACAGTATTACACACACTTCCTCTTACTCTCATTGATGAGGTGATCTCCTGACTGAATGGGCGAAGCAACTGTTGTATCATAGTACGGTCATCAGCAAAGATGAATGGTTAATATAGCTAGGCAGTACACTCACTCTGTACCCATTTCTTGCACTAGAAATGTATTAATCACTGATCTACATAACTATAGAAACATTACTTAGGAAGGTATATGTATTGAGCTTGGTTTGGTGGAACATTAGTAGTTATTTTTCTTGAGTGTTCTCAATTAATCATTTACGTAGCAAAAATGGGAAAATAGTGTAATTTTTAAATTTAACTGTATATTACATTCAACAAATATCTCAAAGTTTTAATAATTGAATAGCTGTGCTCAAGATTATTATTCAAAGCCTTTAATCCGAATTAAATTCTAGCATCTATAATAGTTGAGACCCAATAATATCCCTGAGTACAAGATGTTTAGTCCAAGCTGGCAATGGCAATCCCCCAAACCCCTTCCCTGCTGTTCCCTGGACAAAGAAACAGTCGTCCAAGCTGATATTACACTTAACAAGATCATGTAGTCTCAGCTGATGTCAAACTGTTTCTTTAAGTTCCTATGATATGATATTGGTTTCAACCTCAGTAATTTGTCTTACACTGTTTGAAAAACCCTGCTTTGCGTTCTTCGCTCGGCTTTTATAAAGACACACTTACCTCCTCTATAGCAAATGTAGTTTGAAAAAAAAAAACAATCTAAAAGCATATCTGTTTTTATAGCAGTGCAGTATAAAGTCAGCTGCTCAGGTACACTGTTTGAATTGTATCCCAATTTCACATCCTGAAAGCTGTGATCTCATAGGCACGAGCCATGTGTCAACATCAGCTAATAAGGCTGTGACCCAGACTGTTGCCCCAGTCCAACAAGTCAGACAAATGGCCTAACCACAGGAGGTCTTAAGTATAGCAGAACATACAGCAGATAAAGTAAGCACAACCAATTCTCTAGCAGTGCAGAGACTGGATAAGATTGTTTGGATTTTTTATGTGAACAGATTTATATCACATGTACTTGTGGAATATTAACTCAGCCGTTTGCTTTACTTATCTATTTACTTTTACACTTTTTGTTTGTGTTATGACGCTCCATCACCATGTCTGCCTCTGTTCTAAGAAACATCAGATGACCATTAGTGGGCCCTCCGTGGCAAGCTGAATTTTGAAAGTAAATTATTTGTCAATGCTGTACAGTATTGGCTCAGGTTTGAAATTCGATAAGCCTTGTTAAGTCTGTGCTCATTCTGTGCTCATTGGGTGATTTTAATTCACTTTCAGGTGTGTTAGTGAGGCTGCAGAGCGAACTTCTTTGCAGGGGCAGACTATGTGTATATAACCTTTGTCTGGGAAAACCTGGATATGAGCCAAGCACCATAAAAATATGTGGTACCAGAAGTTTGACCAAGATGATCAGTTTTATTGTGAGATAGTATGGCAAGCCGTCACACTGTGGACTTTCATAGGCTGAAAGATAAGAAAAGAGCCGATGGCTATCTGACAAACAGATAAAGCACACAAAGGGAATCATGCGGCAAAATACTGTATATTCAAATCTCATTAGATAGCTGACCTAAATCTTGACTTACCTTGATGATCAAGCCCATGTCAGCTGGAAAATCTACATTTCAGCTGACAAGTATATATCTGGTTAATGGTTTTGAATACTGTTGAAAACATCTCTGGGTCAGACATCATAGTAAAAAAATGACAGTCTCATGAAGGCAGTTGTTGTGAGTCCAATTTACAACAGCAGAAATTCTGCTTCTAAACATGGATAGTTGATGTAACATTATTCTTACTCACTGAAGCTGCTGGATAATGGATCTATCATTTAGACAGTGAGGTATTTTTAGTTTTTCTCGCAGATTCTGTGCGGTATCTAGAGAAATTGCATGAATAAAATCAACAAGCTCAAAGGAGAAACGGGAAGGAAGCAAATAATTGGAAAGTGTTGACAGATTTAATGACAGCCAGGGCAATTAAGACCTTACCTGTAATTTAACTTCGTAATTAGATTACAGAAAGACTGTTGGGTTACCATTTATTAAAGAATACACAGCAGGGAGCACTCGGATGAAGTGCTTCTCTCCGACAGGGGTGTCATGTTTCTATGACAACAAAATCTTCCCAATATCTACAGCACACACATACGCACCATGTCGATTACGTGGGCTCAGCTGACACGACTGAACTAGATACGCACTTAAACGTCATACATTTTGGTCTGAACCCTAGCTGATCTGGGGGGAACGGATTGATCCAGTCAAGTTTGGTCAAGGATCCAATCTCTAGTTGGCTGGGTCATCCTTATCAGGATTAAAATATAGGGTGACAATCAAACCTTTCGGATTTCAAAATACCTCAATGTACCGTAAAGCTTTGATAACTCCCATACCTAACTTGAAGTCTTCCATGCACACATCTTCAGCACGAGTATCACAAGCAGTGTCTCATTCTTTTGGAATAAATTATTTTCCCTGTCAGGATACATTCTCTGAGGCTGCTTCCCATAAGCTACATGTAGTGAATTCCAAAACCATGTTTGTGTATGTTAGTGGGACTTATTGAGGGCTTTACTGCGGCTGTCAGTCACTGGCTGTTGACCGAACTCTCAGGAGTACATGGTATCACTCTTTCTGTGATATTTTACCAATTAACCAGCTGTTTAAATACCATCTACATAGAGCTGCCTCTACGTCCCGCCAATTCTTGAAGAAAGCCTGTGGGTTTTTCTGGGTTCTCCTGTTTTACTGTAGTTAACTCTGTCATCCACCACAACCATGCAGTCAGACTGATGATACCAAAAGAGGCACCAGTCCCATTCTTTTTCCATGAGTCAGATTGTACATGCGCACTGGTAATCCATTTTCAGGCCTCATTTCAGAGTCTCTCTCATTGCCAGTGTTTTTAAATCTATTGTTTATATTTCATATAATGTGTGTGGGTTTGCATGGCTTTACTCTATTTGTAATTCAGCCACCTGACTTTGTTTTAGTGCATCATGGTAGAAATTAAAGAAACGTCACTTAACTTACAACACTGAAAAGTGTTTCCCCCATATTGATTGCGTCCGGGGGGGTTGGGCCACATGGGAGGTGGCGTTGTGCTAAACAAGGCCCTTCTGTATTTCTAGAAGATTATTCTAGGTGACACAAAGTCCATGCCTGCCCAGGGCGTAGTACATTTCAAAGATGCAAACAGTATCTGAGTGGAGTTTTCAGGGCTAAACCTTGCTGACTGCACAGACAGGCGTTGTGGTGTTTTTTAGTTCCATCCCAGATATGTCTTCTGAGCAGAGAAGGCAAGGTTGTCAAGGCTCACAGAGCACAGGGACTGTAAAGGAGTGGCATGAAAATGAAGATCCCCAGAGACAGTCAGATGGAACACAACCACCAGCATGTTGAAATGGAAAATAGAGCTTTAAGCAAAGCATAATAGAGGCAGCAATAAGGACAAAGTGCAGATAAGCCATGTTTATGGTTTCATGTTTTGACACTAGCTGGTCTTTATCTAATAGCAGTAGTTGTTGAGGCTGTTTGAAATTAGACTTGCTTTCTGAAGTATTTGTTTATTCTAAGCTGTTCTTCTTTTCTATGTCTCTCCTTCTGTCAACAGTCAACAATAGGAAGGCTCCTCCTCCAGTCCCACCTCGCACAACTTCCAAACCCCTGATTTCAGTAACACTGCAGAGCAGCACTGAATCGGCTCAAGATACATACTTTGACCAGCAGGAACACGGCAGCGAAGCTAATAGCCAGTCAGGACGCAGCAATTCTTCTGACAGCCTCTGCAGCATCCGTACGGGCAGTCTGGCTAAAGGGAACCAACCTCAAGCCTCTGTCCCTGCTGCAACCCCTGCACCTGCTGCAGCCTCTGTACCCCCTGTTCCAGCCCCCCGTGATCTCCCTCCCGCCACCTCTGCTGCCACCACCACCACTTCTACATCTACTCATTCCCAAAATGATACCCTGAGCGCTATCATCACGCTTGAGCAGCCCCCGACTGCATCCAAACGAAAACTGTCCTCCATTGGAATCCAGGTAATTTTTTTTACTTTTCATTTTTATTGACATACCAGACAAAAGATTTCCAAATGACGTATTTCTGGTTGTTCCTGATTACTTATCAGGTGGATTGCCTTCAGCCAACCCCAAGACAACAACCCTTACCACTGACTGCACCCCTAAAATTCCAGTCAATCGGAGTTCAAGTGGAGAACGGCAGGCCGTAAGTATAAACACACATTTTGAGCTTGGCGGGGGGTCAATGTATGAGTGCCTACGGATGTTCAATGGAAGGAGATACATCTAATGTGTCTACGAGATTCCGTCAACAGGATACGATTGAAGCAGCCAGTAATGGTTTTTAAGTAGGTCGTAATGGTCTGTTGGCAGAAATAAGAAACAATATAGTCATTGGAGTTGTAAAGGTTTTACAAAACATTTCACACACAAGTGTTCTGATCAAGGATCTTCTGTTGAGCTGACAGCAGGCCATTAAACTAATGGACTAACATATAGCCGCTCCCCTAAGGGATGTTTGCACCTGCTGTTCCAAAAGTGTCATGTTTTCAATCAATATCTGTTTGAGTTATATGTTCCTCTGATAACGATATGTTATCAGAGGAACATATTTAGATCTTGATGTCAGCCCTGGAGGAGGGACACGTCTGAGTACATCAGTGTCAGCTATCTCTCCTTGTTTTTCCCTCCATAAGTCCATATTCGGTTTCATTCTTCTCCCTCTGTGGTAGTTAGATCTGCATTCTGTAGCAGTGAGTGGTTATTCGGCACTTGGGCTGGCAACATCATAGCAGCCCAATGCTCTGATTGATGTCCTTTTACTCTTGTTTTGACTGTAGTGAGCTGGAAATAGTGACAAGCTGCCCATTTAAACATTTTCAGCACACTGTAAATGTCCTTCATCACAAATGACTTCCTGCTTCCTATTCTCCAATTCATTATTGCAGGAGCCCGTTGTCTTATTTGTTATGTATACGATTTACTGTTATTTTCCCTGCCACCTTCTGTCTTGGGTACCATGTCCTGTTCTTACTTCCTCTGATTCTTTCTGCTCTTTTGCAGTAGACGACACTGCACCATCATTTGCCGTAATGCCACGTCAGTAAATTCACTGACCTCAAACTGTTACTTAGTAACATGTTTGACGTATCACGTCACTGTTAGAAACTGATGTTTATGCATGTCTCTGCAGTCTCAGCCGGGACAGCAGCATGGCCTCCAGACAAAATACAGAGACTGAGCCTCAGGAGCCCCAGGAGGCACCCACAGAAAGCAACTGCACCAACAGTCAAACAGTGAATACCACCACATCCAATGGACAGGACAAAGCCATGGAACAGCAGCCCCTTAAACACACCTTGACCCAATCCAGAAAATCCAGCTTACCCCAGGAGACCCTGGATCCAGCTTTAGACCCCTCCTCGCTGCCACCACCAGATCCCAGCCTGGAATCTGGAAACTGCAGCGCCCCCGGAGAGAGTGTTCATCCTAGTACGCCAGCTTGCCTCCGAGACGGTAACTGGTTCCTAAAGCTGCTGCAGGCGGAAACAGGCCGCATGGAGGGTTGGTGTAAACAGATGGAGCAGGAGACCAAAGACAACAAGCTCTCAGAGGAAGGTGAGTGACAGCAATGCAGGAGGTGGCTCTCTATCGCTTTAGAATTCTCATAATTTCTTTATCACAAGATGTGAAGTTAAAAAAAATCAGATCATCAGAGCAACGACATCCTCTTCTGAAAAGATACCTTGTCAACATTGTGACATGAAGATTTGTCATTGAATTGATGTCCCCCCCCACCACAGACACACATACACACACACACACACACACACACACACACACACACACACACACACACACACACACACACACACACACAGTACTCATTGCTGCTGCTGGCTCACAGTAATGTTGCTCATTAGGGTGGGAGTAGGCTTTACTTTAGCTGTAATAGAGACAGCGCAGAGTCATTCACTTTTTCATCTCCCGGAATGCCGCTCAGGCTTTTAGAACTATCTCTGCAGTCCCTTAAATATGAATGAGCGAGGAGCAGACAAGCTTCCGAGGCTCCATCAGATTATCAGTCCTCCAGCAGAGGACTGCTCTCTGCAGACCTGAATTAATGAATTTCCATTTACATGCAAATATCAGGCGCAAAATAGCTGAATAGAGAGTCATTTGTTGTCCTCTCTGAGATTTAGTTATTAAATGACTTGTAAAGAAATCATTTACTGTCACGGAATATTAAATGTACAATGAATATTTCATTACTAGACAACAGGAATAAATTCTACTTAGTTATCCCCTCCCTGTCTTGACGCAGCTGTTTCCCTCACGTGCTTTCACTCAGAATATATTTGACTCTTCAAATTTGTAGGCCTTTTCACATTAACGTCATGGTGCCATCATTTAACCATGATTTTTTTCCTTTTGCTGCTCAGTTAATCTTGCTGCTAATTTATTTAAATCTTCTCTACATTTATAGTGTTGGGGACCATCCGCAGTGCAGTAGGCAGTGCCCAGCTCCTCATGTCTAAGAAGTTTGAGCAGTTCAGAGGTCTCTGTAATGAGAACTTGGTGAGTGGCTTCATTACATCCATGTTGACTCCCGAGAATCTGCTACCCTATTGCATGTTTTTGTTTGCCTCTGCGATTGTTACTGATCCCATCTGTTATGTTTTCCTGCCAACATCATTTGTCCCTCACATAGTGCCGTAACCTAACCCTTAACTGTTTTACCTCTCGCTAGAACGTAAATGCCAACCCACGACCAACAGCACAGGACCTTGCAGGGTTCTGGGATCTGCTACAACTCTCAATAGAAGACATTAGCATGAAGTTTGATGAGCTCTACCAACTTAAAGCCAACAACTGGCAACTTCCTGAAAAACCAGAGAAGAAGGTGATGTTTGCTGCCGTGTGGTTTTCATTACATATATGTTTAGTGGTAACTCAAGCTTAGAGTTTTTCTTTACACTGTTGTGAAAAATGTCCTACAAATGCCAGCAGGTTAACACCACTGGTTGTTTTTAGCTAATACCACATCACACCTTATTTTTTCCTTCTTGATTTAATTTCCTCAGGATGAAAACAAGCAGCTTCCATCATCAGTGCCAAAGAAGCAAGTGAAGCCCAAACTGTCAGCGGGGAAGGACAGGAGCGTGGACTCTGCTGTGGATAAGCAGCGGCAAGAAGCTAGAAAGCGGTTGATGGCAGCCAAGCGTGCCGCATCAGTACGACAGAACTCCGCCACAGAAAGTGCTGACAGCATCGAAATCTACGTCCCTGAGGCCCAGACCCGCCTCTGAGAATGAACCAGCACCAATCATCGGGGAATGTCCGGACTCACTCAGACACTCATTGAAACAAACCCCTCAGACAGATCTAAGACGTTCACACAAAGTACAACGGATGCATAGATACCCATTCCTCATAGCAGCACAGCTGAGGACAGGAGAAATGTGAGGATAATCAACCCAATCCAAAATAATGCAGACCATCACCCTGCTGCCATGGGACAGAACTTAACTTGACAGATGTTTAATACTATTGTTATTATTGCTATTATTATAATAATTATTATCTCCTAAAGTATATCAAGACTGTCTTAAATGTGCAAGTATCTTTGATAAGGACACCCTAAACCTTGTGAGCTGAAGAATCATGTTATCCCAGAAGTTTACTCTCTTAATTCTTTTCACTGCTGAGTCTACCGGCAAGTTGTGGCTGCCTGGTTTACGAGCTGAGCTACCATCCACACACACACTCAGGATACACATGCAGGCGTACTCACTGTCCACAGAGTCTTCCTGTTCTCTATTTGTATTAGGCTGCCACTCATTGGGTGTGGTGTGTACGCTTTACCGTGTAAGAATTAAATGATGGCGTTAATGTACTCAGAGGTTAAAAATGCAGAGAACAGAGGAAGGCAGTAGCATATATATTACAAATATCACACTATTACAATGTTCATTTTGTAAATGTTGTATACCAGATTATTTGTTAGAAAGAGGTCAGTGTTGAGTACCAAGGTAGTTTTTTATAGATCGAGTACATGTACTGTCATGATATATTAGCACTTGATGCAATCATCACTCCACCTCTCCCCCTCTTTTTCACTCACACACACTTCACAGTCTGTGTCTGTGAACGGCCATTTTTAAAGTCTTAACATTTGTTTATTTTTCTTGTGAGGGATGCAAGGAATGACTGCTCAGCCAGTGAGCTACAGAGGAGAATGTATGACGTGTAGGCATTTTACAGCTCATTTTGACTTGATCACTGCACTTTCCTTTCACCTCAGATCAAGTTTTCCCACCTTTGTGTTTGCTTAATCATTCTTTCACTGCATCCTCGTGTGACGTAGGGGACCAAGACATTCACCTCTTGATATTGGCATTCCCATTCAACCAGACTGTGTGTGATAGGGTGGGGGTTTCTTCTGGAAAGGAGATGGAACAGCAATAATAAAATTGACCTGTGTCAGAGCAAGCAGTGCTGTAGGTACCCAGTCTTAAATTATTTAACATTTCCAGTAAGACTTTCTTGGCATGAAGGATGAATGTTTATTTCTGTTATGAACTGTCTTTGAAGCGACTAAAATCTCAGGTTGAACACTTAAACACAACAGTAAAAACCACTATGAATGGATTATTTATTATATAACCACACATGAATTGGCAGAATGCTTGGGGCCAACCAGGTATTTCAATATCAGAGCTACTAAGTGTTCCTCCATGAGAAGAATTACTTCACGCCAAGAATGCAGGCTTATGTTTTTCCTTCATTCCCCTTTCTAGCAGCTTGAACTCCCACCTGTTTGTTGAAGAACTGTGGTACATTTTTTCATTTTAATGTCATTTTGTGGCTTTCATTTGAAATGAAGTCAGCTTAAACCTATACTTCTGTAACAATGAGAATCAATGGTGCTGCGAGGGAGTTCTATTGTGCCAAGACGGCAGTGATCATCAACATCTCATGTCATTGGAGAAGGCTTTTATTTAAAGTGAATTTTTATTTAATCTGCTCATGATTCTCAGCAAAGGTTGTGTTTGCATCAGTTCACTTAAGATACGCTATGCCTTGTCTGTGTCTGAACTGGAGACACCGAGTATTGGACTGGAATATTTTCCATGCTTCGGTTTTCTCCAGTGGAAACACAAGTGCCAATGGTACTAGTGCAACTGGGCATAGCAGAACCCACTAGTTGTTTTTTTTTTTACTAAGAGCTGGCTCTCCCCCTACTGGTCAGCCCTTGCGTTACACTCCAGACATCTTGTTCTGCTCCATTTTGAATCTTGAGTTAATGTCAAACAAACATTTAAGTTGAACTGGGAATGCTGACACAACATCACGTTGTTGATTTTCTTATTCTCTTATTTGTATTACATCAACAGTGGACATGTGCATTTCATTGTCCAAAGAAAATCATTAAACATCCCTTTGCTACATGTGCTGGTCATCATTCCTGCTTTCTTTTTACTGCACTCATCCATAATAAATGGTAATATTAGCTGCTAAGTTAATATTACACACAAACAAATCCTAAGCATTAGATTAGACCCTTTATTGTTACTGTGTAATCTCTAAAAGCATGGCCTTCTTACATGTAGAAAATATACAAAGATCTTTACCAGTGAATTTTCAGTACTCCTCTAAATGGGTCTTGCAAATGATGTGAAACAACTCAGTCTGTGCAAGATCTTCAGGAAATGTACTGAACTGGAGCGTTTCTAACTGACAAGTGGAACGTCCTCTCCCCTTTCGTATAATTTGAGAGCTGGATCCCTTTACTCACTCACAAACTGAACTTTTAAGAGATCAGGGGTCCCCAGAGAGCTTGTTTACTTCTACTTCCTGAGTTTTAAAGGGCTACAAAACGGACAAATGATGACCAGAAGGCACAACTCTGGAAGAAGACTACGTGGATGTGCTATTCAACCACCATGTGGACAAGGCAATATTCTTCGGTCAAGTAATTTGTAGAATTTACAGGTGTGTGAGACACACTAGGTGCCAATGGTCATGGATATCTTTGAGATAAGAAATGGATTATTATGCTTGATGGACAGAAACATGCAAAGAATCATAAGCCCATTTTGACTTCAGTACTTGCCCTTGCGGCCATCGTTCCAGCTGCATATCCACTCTTGGCATCTGTTCTCTCCAGATCCAGCCGGGAAAATGAGCAAAAACTATGTAGTTCCAGATTATCTTGTACGGGCATACATTATTTTACATAATAAGCACATATCTTACAGGTGAAGGGTTGTTAAATGTTCTGGTGTATTAGTTAGACACTGTGAGGCCAGTTTCTTTTAAGAGAATAAAGAATTTTCATTGCAATCAGTGATGTGGCATATTTTCTGTACCAAATAAGCTGTAGAATTAAAGGGGAAGGCCACTCAATTTTGAAATGCATGTATGTTTTTTCTTTGATATATGTTTAAACAAATGACCTCAATTCTACTAATTGTTGTTCTTTGCTCTGGTATAGATATAAAAAATAGTGTAAAGAAAACCTCTCTTTGTGCACACAAAGCAACGTTTGTTTCATTTTATGGTGCTGACCTGTTTTATGAAATACAATAAAACAAAGGTCAGCAAAACAGTTCCTTTTGGTGCAATAGGTACATGGTCAATATCACTCTTAATGCAGTAATATACAATACATGAAGTAATGAACTATGCCACCAGAGGTTGGTGGACACCTTTGTTCACGCTGTTCATTTGAGCACAGGAAATCTTAATGCTACATATTTTATGTACAAATAGTGTGTGTTTACCCAAATTAATAAAATGAAATAGACACACAAGGTATGTGGTCAATCAAGCTGCTTACTTCACACCCACCTATCCACTCCATCCCTCCACATCCACTATTTTGATTACACGTTGTATGTGTTCATATCCAAATTTTGGGATATTTTGAAACTATTTATTCTGCATTGCATTTGACTCCTGCTTTATCAAAAAAAGTGAAAACAGCCATCGCTTCAGGATTAGTTATTCAATGTTTTCTATCAGCTTGTTGTTACTTGTGGTGGGAGACTTATCTAAATAGATTATTTTTTATGTCTATTATTGAGGGCTATGACATTTTTTATTTGTCCATTCAAATGTACAAATCTGTTGCTACATTTAACGGAAGGCAAAAGGAGAACTTGAGAAACCGACTTCTGTTGGGAAAGATGGTAAGGTTACATTTACTTCCTGAATCACATGAGGAGACCAACATGTCCAAGTGATAACACAATTTTTGACACTTAATGATGCTTAGAAACACCGTATGGATGATATAGACTGAACTACATTTAGTGCCATTCCCCTTTAATGAACATGCGGGAGGATGCTGTCACGAACACACGTTGTAAATGCTACCCACAGCGCCCCCCACAGGTTTCATGATGCAAGACTCTCACCCGAGCAAATGCGTCAAGCAAAACAAATTTACCGCAGGACAGCCTTCAAAATAAAATAATATGGAGTTTCAAATTCGAGTCCACACTCCTGTCCTTCCCCGCTGACAGCTTGGGGTTTACCTGCTTCTTTGGCAAAGTTGATGGAAGCTGCTTGTTTTCATCCTGAGGAAATCGAATCAAGGTTTTATCTGTGATAAAAGTATGTCCGGGGTAAAATATTGATATTACTTTACATTTGAAAGCTAAATCATATAAAGGCAGAATTTAAAACATTCAGAGAGTTTTTCAAAAAAAAGAAACTGTTAGAGTTCTAAATGCAAATTACATCAATAAACACTCTCCACATATCTGCTTATAATAGATTATAGTATCTAATGAATTAAATTCAACTCTCAAGTTCTTTATCTAAGACATTTTTACTTTATTAAATGTTATGGATAAGCTGAACACACGTTTGGTGCTATGCAAATACTCTATTCTTGTTCTAATATGCGTTATTGCGACTTGTACTTGTTATATTTATTTCTCAATTCAAACTATTAAAAAGTAGACGTTCCAATGAATTCGGGTGATGGTGCCTTTGATATCTTTTATTTTGGAAAATATATCCGGATGTAGCTGTCAGCCCGTGAGCTTGACAGTTACACTGCCTGCCACAGTAGACACGGGGAGGAGGAGCGAAAACATCCGAGGCCAAGAAGGTGTCTCCTGCGGCGGTGAGGCAGACTGATGACAGCATTTTAACAAAGAAAAAGCAATAACTCCCGTCACCTTCTGTTGTTCGGTAAATATGGTTTTCATCCCCGGTTGTTTCATCTTTTTTAGTTGTTATTTATTTACGACATTTGTTCTCGTGAGAGCGGGACTAATGAACTTTGCAGGCCATCAGCGGAACTTGCATGTTGATATTAACAGCTCTGCTGTGTGACAGGATGACTCACTCATACAACTTGCCGAATTATTAAAACACCTGTCTGTATGCGTTATAGTTGAATGCGATAGTGGCAGAAATGTTGACCAGACGGTGCTGCTGACGGTGGTTTTAGCTTGTGCATTGAGGCTTGTGACGTTAACTCTGATCATCTTTGCATTATAAGTCCTCCAAGCTCTGAAGGGCATCATTGCTGATCGGAGAGGAGTTCAGGGGCTGTAGTAAATTCCAAGTTCCTGCTGATAGTTAATATTCTAACTTGACTAAAACTGTCAAACAATTTCCACAAGTGGTGCCTTTCATGGCAATTAAACTATTAATTTTTGATTACATGGAACTGAGTAAAGCTAGCAACTTATCATATATCAAATTGGTAGATTATCATAATTGGAATTGAGGTGTATTTTGTAGATTGATCAACTGAATTAACTGAAGTAATCTGATACTGTTATATCTGTTATTGTATTTGGCTCCACATACATTCTGTATATCTTCAACCTCTTAAAATGTATTCCTGTATTGTTCACTGTTTCTGGACATCATCAGGCTTCATCTATGTGATCTTCTGGGTCATCATGCAGCCTTTGATTTGATACAGCAACGTCCTGTGCTCCACAGAGAGATGCTGACCTCATCTTTCCAGTGACCAGAGCGCGACAGGACAGCACGACGCAGAGCAGGCCGCCATGGCTGCCAGGCAGCAGAGACCTGCAGCTGCTTCAGATGGCTCAGCAGAGGCCAAAAGGACGGACCTCCGAGCCAATGAGAAGAAGTGCTGTAAGTGAATTTGTTTTCCCTCAGTGCCTCAGCTCTGAAGGTGAAATATGGACTCATCATATGAGGGACCAACATGTCCTGTATTAATTATTTACCTGTGTTCACCGTAACTATTTGCAATATGTAACATAGTGCAGTGACATTATGCTGCATTTTATTAAATGTTCTTTCAATCACATTTTCTCCTCGTGTTCGCTTTAAAAAAAGAAGGAGATTAGGTTTCAGTTGGGACCGTTTGTTAAAGGTCAACCGTAACACAACCTTTGTTTTCACTGGTATGTATGGAGTGTGTGTGTGTGTGTGTGTATTAGAAGGCAGGTTTGAATTAATACTTTATTGAGTCAGCCGGTAGAAACTAGCTCACACACACTTTCACCTGGACTGTGAAATGGACCTGAAGTGATTCCATCGGAATGCGTCTCAAACACAAACCTCTTCTTTCCTCATTTTTCAGATATCTGTAAAATCTCAAATCAGGTCTGATCTCGTCAGGTATTTGTTTTTGAAAATATTTCCTGCATAGTCGAAGATGGTTCTTTTGTGGACAGGGGAGGAAACATGTCATGAATAATTTTCAGGTCCACAAAGGTACATTCGATTACGGTTTACGGAAGTACGGTCACTAAGCAGCCAGACTTTGAGAAACATTAACCAGCAGGCGATGGATAACGACGGTATGACGGAAACTTTAAACTAAATGTGGGCCAGCTGGTTAATGGACACTGCGGTGGTCACATTGGATTATTTCTCCACACTCGCATGCAGTATCATGCTCACATGTGTGTGAATGCAGCAGATCAACTCATTTTACAGTCGGGGTTTATGCGACGTTAAAGGGAAGGTACCTATTTTAGTTTTAGGTCATAAAATGTTCTTCTGTGTGTTTAAATCTTTGGTTGTGTGTGTGTGTGTGTGTGTGTGTGTGGTGAGTCAGTGGGAGCATGGGCTGGTCATGTGTGTGTGTGTGTGTATGTGCGACCGCCCGGCCTCGCTGCTGCAGCTCTTCATGGGGAAACTTGA
>CAAKHC010007030.1:68070-84292 GCA_901007825.1 Macroramphosus scolopax
TGTGTGTGTCTGCAGCCTCTGTGTGTGTGTGTGTCTGCAGCCTCTGTGTGTGTGTGTGTGTGTGTGTGTGTGTGTGTGTGTGTGTGTGTGTGTGTGTGTGTGTGTGTGTGTGTGTGTGTGTGTGTGTGTGTGTGTGTGAAGTTGATTATTCTTTGCACGAACTATGAATTTCTCACGGTGATTGTCATCTTTGTCAGGTGTTTTTTGTAGAATCATTGTGCGACGATCCGGACGTCATCGCTACGAACATCATGGTAAATAAGGCGTTCCTGCTTTGAAGTTTAATCGTGACATTAATGACACTCTTGTCCCTGAGCTGGTAGAAGTCATAGTGGAACCTCTCGACAAATGTTTCTCAAAGGATGTGAAGGTGTCCAGCCCAGATTACCCAGAGAGGGACAGAGAAAGTGTCATGGAGGATTTTCTGAAGAGGATAGAATGTTACAAAGTCACTTACCAGCCTTTAGATCCGGATGATCACGACAAGTAAGAAGTTATTTTGTTGAGGACAATACAAGTTCACTTTCTTCACATTCTTCTTGCCCTTGACATCATTTAACACCAACACGATCAGAGTCTGTCTTGTTTTGGATTTGTCAGGAACATGCACTTCCTGGGTTCGTCCAGCAGGTGGAGACAGGAGCTCATTTGTAGCACAAAGGCTTGTTTGTTATCGGCTGAGTTTTGATTAACGGAGCTGATGCATGTTAAATCCACAACTTGTACTAATTGTCAGACATAAAGGTCATGTGATGTTCCACACATTTTAGACTTATTACTTTGTAACCTCCATCCAACTGGGTCAACTGGAGGGGATTCGTTTAATTTCATTATACATTCTTAACTAATGACTAACTAATTACAGTATTTGCCGGTCCAACAAACATGATTATATTTGAATCCCACTGCGACCTATTTACGTCTTTCCAGAGAGGAGGAGGAGTTGTTGCTATTCTCGTGAGCTTCTGGGACAGAAATGTTTGAAAAAGGAAATATCAATATTTAGACTACACCAAAAGGACAAACTATCCCTTCCCGACCCTTCAGCAGTTTTTGTAAAGCCTCACTTATGTTTGCATGTGTGATTCACTGTGTCCCTCTTTTCGTTTTGACTTCCAGGAACCTGTCCTTCATTCAGGTCATCAACGTCGGCCGCCGTTTCTTGGTCAACAGGGTGCAGGACTACATCCAGAGTAAAATCGTCTACTACCTCATGAACATCCATGTACACTCCCATTCCATTTACCTCTGTCGGCATGGAGAGAGCCAACACAACGAGGAGGCACGCATCGGGGGAGACTCTGAGCTGTCGTTCAGAGGCAAACAGGTGTTCTAACAAATCATCTCACTGTTATTTTACAGTTCTGGTGATAGCAGCAGCATCTGGAGCTGTCAGTAAAATCCTTTCCTAGATGGCTTCAATGACACTGCAAATTAACACGTTTAAAGCCGCTATAGGACGAATTACTTCTTTTCGTCCATAGTGGTACTTCTGCTTTGTGTTCAAGCGTCAGTTCTCTCTCTATATTACAGTTTGCAGCAGAGCTGAAGGATTTTGTGGAAGAGCATCATCTGACCGACTTGAAAGTTTGGACCAGCCAGCTGAGACGCACCATCCAAACGGCAGAGGAACTGGGAGTTCCCTACGAGCAGTGGAAGATCCTCAATGAGATCGATGCTGTACGTCCTGAGTTATATAAACCTGAAGGGACACACAGCTGGAGACGGCTGTTAGCTGTGATGTATCTCTCTGTGTTGCAGGGAGTGTGTGAAGAGATGACTTACAAAACGATTGAGGAAACATACCCAGACGAGTTTGCCATGAGGGACCAGGACAAGTATCACTACCGCTACCCGGGCGGAGAGGTAAAAGATATCTCACTCATCTCTTAGTAGTTCTCCAGGGGTCTAAAGTGGGTTCAGGTTTTGTGCAACTGAAGGATTCATTTTCGCCATTATATTGTTTAATCTTAATGACGAAGCTGAGCCAAACTCATGTCTAGAATATCTCTTGATGCAGTGTGCACCTTTCTCCCCCCTCCAGTCCTACCAGGATCTGGTACAGCGGCTGGAGCCAGTTATCATGGAGCTGGAGCGTCAGGGCAACGTGCTGGTCATCTGTCATCAGGCCGTCATGCGCTGCCTGCTCGCCTACTTCCTGGACAAGAGCGCAGGTGACATACGTGACATTAAGCATGCCTGTGTGTGAGTCCTCTTCTAACAAGCTTTCGTTTGTATCATCAGCATTTCAAGTGATACTAAAACAGAGCTTTAACAATGCTTATTGTCTGTGTGTGCGTGCTGAGGAAGCACCACAGAGATCACAGTTCCATCTGAGGACCAATATTATTATCATGCAAATTTAATGAGCATCTTCTCAGATACAAAGTGAACTAACTCACTGAGCAGCAGGTGTCATGCAAGGAATTTGAGTAATGAAAATAAAGAGCAAAACACTCGGTCCCACAACAAAGAGTCTAGTTTACAGATTAAACAGACTGCCTGACTGACTCTCGTCCAAAAACACTGCGCCACTGTATTCTGTCTCCACTCTGGCTCGGTCTACGTTTTGCATGACTGGTGGAGTGTGTGCAGGATTTAAAAAAGAAAAAAAAATTCAGTTGACTTGTGGTAAAGTGCTGACGTTCATGACTTTTCCTCCGAATCACTTAAAAAGGAAAAGGAGGAAAAGTGCATGTCTGTAAATCACCATACCTTCTGCGATTGAAATCGTTGATCTCCCTGGTCGTTGCAACATTACCGATGAGCACTTACCGCGACAACACCCATGTTTGTTTCATTCTTTCTTCATCACGCCGTCATTCCTGGTTGTGACCGAATCGCAGTGATGAAATCTGATGAAATCTAAACACGTCTCTTACTGTTTAAACCTGCCTCTGGGCAGCAGGTGTCACAAACACACACAATAACAAGGTGTAAACAATACCAGCCGCTGCCTGTTGCCGCCGGCGATAACAAATCTGCGGGTAGTGGAAAGACCCTGCTCAGAATCTAAGCTGTAATTCTTTGCCGGGCGTCAGAGGAAGTGGTCACTGCTGCTGTGTAAAGGTACCGACCAGAGATGGATGACTGCAGGAACCACACACAGTGGGTGCAGCTCTGAACGTCATTTCTGCCCGTTTCCGTTCCCTTAAGGACACGTTGCATTGCTGTTAGTACAGCAACATGCACCGCACCTTACAGGGAGACGCCTCGTAGCTGCTCGTACTAAGACAAACATTCATGTTTTAACACGTGGTATTTTCTGCACAGATGACCTGCCCTACTTGAAGTGCCCCTTGCACACTGTCCTAAAACTCACCCCTGTGGCTTATGGTAAGTCACCACCCTTCTCTTGGGTCGACTACTCCTCACTTACAGCGTCCCTATTTTTGCATCATGACGTCCTTTTCCTGTCTCCGTCCTCCAGGTTGTAAAGTGGATTTGTTCGACCTGAAGGTGGAGGCCGTCAACACCCACAGGGACAGACCATTAGTAAGCTCGTGGCCTTTTTATTAAGCTGTTAAGTTGTGTTACGAACATGCTGTCATCTTCTATTTAAAAAAGGTGGAGACGAAATGACACAAGGCTGTTTCAGATATCCACACTAGGCTTGTCCATGTAGTCGGTGTTACTGATGTTAGTGTTGAGGCGTCCAACGAGTTTTCATCAATCCTTATTAGGGCAAAACTGTCCGTTTCTTCTTTTCTCAGTGCAAAGAGACACGGTGTCGTGTGCGCTGAGAGCGCAGGGTCACTGGATAGGATGCACCGATGCAGTGACTCAATATATCCACGAGATCTTTCCTGTATTTGACCGTCCGTACGAGTCACCAGCAGGGCGGAAATAATTCTCGCAAACGCCAAGCCAGCGTTAATCAGCGTTTGTGTGGTCGATGATGAGCTGCAACACGCCGTGTCAGCGGTGGAGCAATAGCAAAGTTCAATCTTTTTATAATGAGTTGTCATCATAGTGCTTTTTCTTGAGTCTACATGTTGTAGCAGGGTAAGACTTTATGAATAAACAATCGTGCAGGCTGTGTGCGGTGCCGTGGCACGGAGCTGCAGAGCGGCTGCAGCAGCTTACAGAGGATTTTCCTCTATTAGATTCACTGTTCGATCAATTAAATAAGAGATTGTCATTGTTGTTGAATATAAAATAGACTTGCCATAAGCCAAACTTCTAAAGTTTGTTTTGGTTAAATTCAGGGTCGGATGTACGGTTCAAGATCAAAGATCAAAGTATCTTGCTCACTTGAAAACATCGTTCTTGGTAGATGAACTTAGCGGCTCAATGCTCACTGGTGTGCCAACTTCCAGCTCCATGTTTGTTTCATGGTTGCATGTTTGAGCTGATCCGTGCAGACGTTTCCAAACCTGATTCCCAGACAGAGTGGGTGTTACCACATGATTGCATTCAGGGACATTTACTGAGAAACCTCCTGTTAAATGCGGTGAGACCAACCCCTCCGGTAATGGATTCTTTTGGCTTGTTTCTCCCAGGAACTGTTTTTCTCGACTCTCTCACAGTCACAACCAACGCGTTGATTTCATACCTTGGAGAGGTGTCGTGAGCGTGACCTTCAGTCCCAGTCGGACACCTCAGAACACCTTCACCTCTTCATAGTTGAAGCTGATACAGTTGGAACTTGTCTTCTGACTTTGTTTTGGCTCCGGGTCTGCCTGGCTGTCAGTTCTGTCGAGTTTCTAAAAGCCTCTTGATGCACTAGTAGAAGAAAAAAGCCTTTCATCTTTGTAACATCCTGGCCGTTTACTAACTATCTACGTACCATTCAAGTGTATTCACAGGAGCAAAGGGTTAATTGTTATCAAGTGGGTTCTAAAACGTCCACATTGCCTCTCTGTTCTTCACAGAACAAAGACCGACCAGAAACTGTACCGCCTGCTTTCTTCCGGAGGAACAGCTTCACTCCGCTGTCCAGCCAGGACCAGATTAAGCGGCCTCGGCTCTACAGTATGGGCAACCCTCCACAGGCTCGCGTCTCGCATGCGCCCGCTTTACCCAAGATGCAATTCTCTGAGGCTTCAGAGGGGGCAGAGCTGCGACAAAGCAAGGTCAGTGTTGTGAATGTTACGCAGGTGCAGCCAACGCCAGTCAAAACAAACCACTAACTCACTACTTTGGTGTTTTCACTCTCCTTCCCTTCACCTTCGGCTTCTTCAGGAGTCTCTGAATTGTTTCAGTGCAGCAGACACAAACAACGGTGTTGGCAGTTAAAGAAGTACGACAGGCAGGTACTTCCTGCCCTGAACATTTAACTATCTCAAAACATCTGTACTCGGAAATCTCACGGCTTTGTTTCGCTTTTTCTCTCAGGCTTTGCCTCGCGTGGATGTTGTCAAGGCCGGTAGTTTTAAAGTGAGCCAGCTTCAGCCATTTACACTCCTAAGCACTGTATTGTAAAACTACTGTATGTGTTGTGTGTTCGCTAGAGTACATACATGACCTCTATGCCTTCGCGTCTTCAAATGTGGGCGGCGATCCACCTCCTAATGTAACGATTTGAAGTGAAGAGACTCCATCCATACGTCCTTAGGACCCTCGTACTGTAGACCAACAGTCACATGCTGTATTAGATGTAGAACAACTGTATATTTTATGATTGCATACCTCAGCGGAGGCTCGAGCCTGCAGCTTTAGTTCAAAGGAGTGCCTCTCTTGAAGGAAGCCATTGCTTTCTGTCACCTCTGTAAACATTCCCCTGTCATGTGCATCTGTCATCTGGAATACATTTTATTGTCAAGTCTCTTTGAAAACATGAAACAACATTCTTGTTGGTGGTCAGCAGCCTCAAACTTTATAAAAAGTGATGGGTAACACTTTATTTTTATCCTCCGTTAAGCATTTAAAAGCAGCATATAAATATAGTCTACTACAAACTATATTGTAGTTTTGTGCAGATATAAGTGTCGGTATGTGATGTTTGGTTATTGTAGAGAATTCATATTAATGACAATATTCATTTGAAAATCGATTTAAGGGGATAATAATACAGAAAAAGTCTTAAAAATACAAAATATGGGGTCAAATGTGAAGTTCAAATTGTTGACTAATATAGTAAAATGTCCTTCTAAATGCTTACAAGTACATAACTCAGTAGTGACTTTTACATTTATATACTGCTTGTAAATGCTAATTAAAGGGGTGATCAAGTGTTGCCACATAAGAAAATGCTTCATCTACCAAGCGTAGAAGCTGTAATCTCTCTGTGCTTTGCTGCTACGATTATTCTTATTCATTATCCATTTACCTTCAACCACAACAACAGCTTTAATATATTCAGACTCCTACTGTGACGTTCTCTAACGGACCCGTTTTATTCCACTAAATTGTTGCAAATGTGACGAAAATATTTCAAAGTACGCTCTGACTTTTTAAAATTTCATTTAAATAATTTTATTTTCTTTCCATACAAGGGAAATCAAACTGTTTGTGAACTTCTGATACAACTATTATTTGACGTGTCTGCATGGATAACATCTGTAAAGGCCTCATTTGGAGAAGTGCTCTTATTTCAAAGGACTACAAGGCTGTGAAAATAGCAATCAAGTGCAGTTAAAGTATTTAAGGATGAACGTGTGTACGCGTAGTTAACCTGAAGTGAAGGATAGGCAATACATCATGTTTGTATTATTCCACACTATGCTGCATATGTTTCAATAAAAATGGTAATTTTAAGGCTAATTGTTTGAGCTTTGATCTGATGTTTAAGTGGCGGGAACACGAGGAGGATCTGTGACATGGAGCTCATTGGGAGTCGACTTCCTGTCTGCTCAAACCAGACACATTAGCTGCACAAAAACAACATTGTTTGTCACGCACGTCATCCAAAAGATAAATTTACATTTGTCACTTAGATATTAATGTTATTTCAGATGTGTCACATTGAATTCTAACAGATATTTGTTATCTGACATGACGAGGGAGTATTACAGTGACGTTATGACCTTCCACTGTTCCGTCCGTAACACTGATAAGATGCTCTCAGATTTTCCAACACTGTCCTGAACTTTTATCACCCGAACAACATGCAGACGTACACAAGGCTTTAACGGCGGTGGGTCTGGAATTTAATCTGCTTGTTGCTTCGACGCCTGAAATCGTCCTTAAATGAGTGAACTCAAATAAAAGGCTCTGGGACATCACCATGGTAACGCACGTTGAGATAAAATGAATTTTTTTTTAAGAAAGGAAAATTACGTAGATTAGACTAGATTATATTCTTAGTGGTTTTACTATCACATTATATTAACTGAACAACAGTTTATCTACCTATGTGCTTTCGTTAATGATCCTTTATATTAACTGTCCAGGTGACAATGAGGTCATGAAGCTTTGACTCACAGCGACTCACAGCGAGGTCTGTGACTGACATTTATTTTGAAAATCTTCATTAGTGAGAATTCAAGATGTTTATACAAGTAAAATCAGGTCAGAAAAACTCCGTTGAAATTAACTTATTAGAAAGACAAGAATGATAAAGAAATAAAACACAGCAATATACTAAATAGAATATAATGTAAGAATGTATAAAATGATTTTCACTGTGTGAGAGTGAGTGTGTGTTGAAAGTACTATGGTTGTACTGTGATTGCACTTTTAAATTTTAGATTTAATTTATTGTTCAGGAGACTTATGGTACTTGGAAAGAGGCTGTTCCTCAGACTCTGGTATGTGCCCTGAAGTCGGCCTTACAGCCAGGAAGTTCCAGGCTGGAAGCCGGGCCAACGTTCTTTGCAGGGTTGCATGTTCATTCTGTGCATGGGTGAGATTTGTTCAGGTGCTCCGGCCAAAGAAAAAGGAAAACTCAGATTTATCTCTTGACCCTTTTGTGGGTTCATGTGAACCAGTGTCACCATGGCAACCCCTTACAATAATCCAGCTGCTAATGCAGAATAATATTTTGTTTTGTGAGATTGGGGTGACACGTCCCCTCTTACCAAATGTATTTTAGAGAAAATAAAATAAATCAAAGATGTGCTAAGCCACTACAGGTAATCACGTGTCTACTTCTGCAAGTCACTGTGAACCAGAACCAAGTTGGCAAAGCTCTGTTTCGTAGTAAGAATGACTAATTCCAGATACCTTAGCTGTGATATGTTAATGATAACATTGAGTCATGATGACATCACACATGATTGCCTGTAGTAACTTATGTGTCACCCCGACAAATGACGCAGGAATAAAGATAAAGTCATTGTACTTTTCGAAGGTGTTGATGAACAAAACAGAATATTCTCCCACTTTCCATCTTGTGTTTTTTCTTTTGTGGTTCTTTTTTTTTTATGTACAATTCCAGCTCTGTGTTCCCTCCGTCCTCTGAGGAGGCCTGCCCCCGTCGCACCAACCTTCCTCTATAAATACCATCTGATCCTCCTCTTGGAATTTATTCTGCCTTCAAGGATTTGCTCAACACAAGTCGACAAACATGAACGCTGGGTGGAATATTCTGTTTTTACCGTGTGCCTTGCTTGTTTCAGGTAAATACAAACAAAAACCTTCGCATATTATAATTGTTTTTATATATTCTAATTGATAATTGATATTTTAACCCCCCACCAATAAAAAAAAATATATAGCTCAAGCTGCAAGGAACTGTCCAACCCCGTCGGTTTACCCGCACACCAGACTGGACAGGAAATATACCGAGAGACCGAAGTTTGAGAGCGGGGAGAAAGTTTACTACGACTGCCTGGAGGACTTCATCCCGCAGGGAGGCAGCCGGGCTGTGCAGTGTGTCGATGGACGATGGACCCCGATATCACTCAAATGTGAAAGTAAGAACTTTAAAGTTTAAACACGCAGGTAAACACAGGCTTTCCCCAAATGATGCTGTGATGAGAAGAGATTTAGTTACGAAACAGCTCGGCTCAGAAGCAGTCTGAGGCCATCTAGCGGTCATATGGGAGAATTACACGTCGTGTTTCTCTCGACTATTTACAGGAAGATCAACACAAGTACATGGACGAAACAGTTGAGCAAGAAGAAGATGCTTTGGCAAATATAAACTTATAAATGCAAATTTCATTTAGACTCAGCTGAATATAACCCGGCAGCCACCAATATATTTTCATTAATTTTTACAGTTCGAAATAACTGCTTTTGTCATATCGTCCATGTCTGTATGTCAGATTCTTCTCATCATTTCAGCTTTCATTGATTAAAACCTTTCTGCGCTGCGTTGATGGATGAGTTTAACCAACAGGATCTAAACCTACTGCAGTCTCTTATCTGAATTATTGTGCAGTTCATCCTTTCAGACTCCACAAGAACAACATAATATATCTTATATTTTCATCTCAGTTGGACACGGAATGATGTGAAAACATCGGACTGTTATGTTTACTGTATCTGTGCTCCTGCAGCTGGCTTAAGGACACAATTCTTCTTCTTCAGTTAAAGTCACTGAATTCACTGTTTCTTTTGTAAATGAGTTACTTCCATACAAGCCCGCCCTGATATGAAGTGGCGAAACCCCCTGAAGGCTATATTATGTGGTTTGTTTTGTAACTTGAGGAAATAAATGATTGTTTATTTTCCCTTCTGGTCAATCACGTCACACCTTTGATTCCTGCTCTGATCCCTCCCTCTGTCTCCGTCCTAACAGAGAGATCTTGCGGCAACGCCGGGGATCTGCCTAACGGGATTTTCCGTTATGAGGGGAACGCCCTCATTGGGGAGAAGGTTAATGCTGAATGCGACAACGGGTAGGTTGTGCTTATAGGAACTAACGGAAAACATGAAGACAATAGAGCTCTGAATTTGTGCTTCTCCATGTTAGATACAAACTGAAAGGACTCAGCTACATGATATGCAAGAGGTCTGGCTGGACTGGTGAATTCCCCACTTGTGTAGGTGGGTAAGAGTGATTTAACACGGCAGTCTTACTGGGTATTTATCAAACACACCACGTCTTTACACACGTGTTATTAAGATACGTTATTTTGATCCCTGCAGAGGATGAGATCACCTGCTCCGTCCCTGAAGTGGCCAACTCAGTGAATCGTGGGAATGTTTCCGTGTATCGAGTGGGAGATAAGGTGAAATTCGCCTGCAGTTCCGGTTTCCGGCTGGACGGAGCTCAGCAGCTCATCTGTGACCCTCATGGGCAGTGGCGGCCAAAACCCCCACAGTGCCTGCCATCACCCCGTGATAAAAATCAATTGTCAACGGACAATAAAGGTGAGTTCAATATCTACCGATTTCAAAAACGGCACATTACGAGGTGAGGATGTGTGTTTGTATCTAAACTGACTGTGTCCATCTGTGCAGCTGGTAACTGCAGTTACCCAGCAAACATCAGAGTCAACGCAAACCTGGCGGACAGGTACATCACAAGGAAATCGTTTGCCTCTAGAGAGAGAGTCTATTACGTGTGTAATGTTGGATACACTCAAACAGGTGGCAGCCGGCAACGCAGGTGCATCAATGGAGATTGGACAGCGCTGACGATGAAATGTGAAAGTAAGAACTTTTTCATAACCCTCAGCAGCCTTGTTTTATAAATATATTTTTAATTATTTCTTCCTCAATGTCAAGAACACTTAATTAGTAGATCTCTCAGGTGTACTACATCGTGTTGCCTTCTTTGCATTGCACAGGAAACTGTTTTATAGAACTACTAAAACTGTCCTTTTCATCCCTAAAAGGAAAGCTATGTGGCTCCGCAGGGGAGATTCTAAATGGACAGTTCACGTATACTGGAGTAGAGTTTGGAGACACTGCTTCAGCCGTCTGTGATGAAGGGTAAGACAACACTGAACACCTGCTGCGCCGCTTTCACACGTCCTGAAAAGTTTTTGCATTTCCATCACTGACGATGACTATACACATCCCGCCACCAGGTTTAGGCTCATCGGACGGGGAGTCAGACACTGCCTGAATAAGGGCTGGAATGGACGTGTTCCTGTTTGTCAAGGTCTGGTGAACTAACGCTCTTGTTTGCTGGATTTCAGTTGTTTTCTTCTTTCGCTGTGCGATAACGTTTCTTCTCCTTCAGCCGTGCAGTGCGAGGAGCCTCCGGAGGTTGCAAACGCAGTGAGGGACAGTCATTTCGAGCCACCTTACACATACAAGGATGTGGTTCGCTATCGGTGTCGTGTGGGAACCATTGAAGGACCGAAGGACGTGTGGTGTACAGAGGACGGGACGTGGAGCGCACCTCCTACCTGCAAAGGTCTTCCATACTGTTACTGAGGGTTTTTTTTTTTTATTCAAACTTTGTTATGAATAAAAGAAAAACAGCTCTGTTGTCTCCACAGAAATAACATGTTCCCCTCCAAACGTGCCCAACGCCTACTGGACGCGAGATGGGACCCAACTGTTTGAATACTCGGACACCCTGTCGATCGACTGTAAACACGGATACACACTGAGCGGCCCGAGCACCATCACCTGTGAGGAGAATGGCCGGTGGTCCCCCGGCCTCCCAGAATGCAGAAGCACACGTGAGTAAAGAAGCCTTTGTTGTAAATCTATTGCTTGATGATTACAAATTTAAAATTATGATTTCTTTTTCTTTTTTTTTTAGCGTTGCGCATGAACCGGCGATTTCCGCAATAATGCACTTTATCATATTCCTGTTGTTTCCTCTTAAAACACGTAGAACATCATTGCAGACATTAAAAATGTTTTTGAAATGAAGCTGAAGTACAGTATGTTTATTTCAATAAGTGTTTTTGGGCAGGAACAAGCACAAACTTGTTTCATTCACCTCTGTACATTTGTTTTTTTTTTTCTTTACAGTTGATAATGGCATGTGTATCATCTCTATAGACTAAACTGTGAGTGAGCGTTTCATGAACAAACAAGCTACAAGAAAATAAGAACACCAATTCCATTCATTTAAAAAGACAATACAAAATCCAGACATTTACATGAGCAATAACAATTCAAGTGCAAATATCATTATCAACTCTATGATACATCATAGCAAACTCTCGTTTAAAAGGCAACGATTTCAAACAGAGAACTATCAGGTTGCAGGAAAGAAGCTGATTCTGGTGGGAGGGGGGAGTTTTGGGGGGAAACGAGGGCACACGAGGCTGATTGATGGGTTGCATCTACGTGGGGAGATGAATGTTAATTATCGGGGACTGACGTTGGAGTTTAAGTAATTCAAATTGACATGAGTTCTTCACGACGTGGCCCAACGTCGCCCTCATGTGGTCAAAATCCCTTTTACGTTATCCTAAAGTTTTAGGTACATGAAGATACTGGCTGGCATGTCAGGTAAGTGTACCGCCCCACTTTTTTATTTACATGAATGGGGACTATAAAATCCTCCTAGAAGTTAATTACATATCGAGCAAGCACTGACTCAATTTAAGGTTGAATATAAGGGTTAGGGGGGGTTATCATTGTCACTAGCCTGCTGACCGTGCAGTCGTCTCTATAAAGTGACTGCACCAGTGGTGATAATGACTACAATTTGGGGAAATATGCTTATTTGCTTTCTAGCCGGGCGGCTGGCGGACTCACCGCTCCGAGCCCGTCCTGTGTTTGTGCACAGCTTCATCCGGGAGCAGGCGGATTTTGTTGCGTTAAGACGGAGCCACGCCAGCCGTTCCCCCTGTTTCCTTAATGCTAAGCTAACCAGCTACCGGCTGTGGCGTCATAGCTGCTAATCAGACATGAGCGGCGTCCGTGTTGTCGTCGTGCCCTCGGCAAGAAGGCCAATAAGCTTATATCACAAACTATTTGTAAGATCCTATCATGGAACTAAACTTAAATTATTTTACCCTGTCGTGGTCCTTGTTTTTTAAATCACAAAGAACATTTTCTACACACCAAATACTCACTTTTATATTTTGACACTTAATATTTTTTTGTGTTTCGCTTGAAAACAGCAGTTCAATGTTGAAATCTAATCCTCTGCTCTGATACATAATCCAATACGAGCCACTACGGCTCACACCACAATTTACAAGCTCTCTTGTGAGTCAGAATAGGGTTTTTTTACCGAAATTTAAGGTGTGGTATTTTAATTCATTGCACTTGTACTGAAAAGGTCGAGCGATTTCTAAGTCTAGTGCATAAAAGAATGTGACCCGGCCTTCAGGACGGTCTTTGGAAGAGCTGTCTTCATTGGGACAGACCAAAAAATGTGAGTTGGGGTATCGGGCGTCTTTGGATTTTGAGATGGACGGGACATCGGGGGCAGAAGTGATTCTGGGGTCCTGCGTAAGCAAAATTAGGAAATAAGGAATTCAACCCTCGTCTAATTTATTTTCATTATTTACAAGATTGAAAAAACACGATAAGACTGGTAGTCCACAGACAGGCAATGTAAGACTCACTGTGTTTAAGACCTAAATTATTTCAGATTCTCAGCTTCCTTTTCGTTTTAAACCTATCGACTATTAGTGTGTAGAGTACATCAGAAAGACAATATGAGATTGAAGAATTAAAGTGACCTTTTACAAGAAGCAGCAAACATAATGTCCCTCAAAGACATTTTGACTCTCTATCGCTCTCTCAGAGACATGTTCCACTAGACATCACATCATCTCGTTTCTGTGGCTCTCCCAATTATTAGTTTGTTATTCAACTCTCCAAATGTCCACTGTGTTCCTGGAATGATTAACCGCCTCGGTCGTATTTGCTTTACGTTGCGTCGGGGAAGAGAGCAACGGAAGTTATCGGAAAGGTTGGAGAAAAAAAAAAAAAAAAACGCTGGTGCAGTCTAGACAGACGGAGCGAAACACAGATTAACTGTTTTAACAGCAAAAGTCTTGGAAACGGCTCTAAGAGCTCAAATATAGTAAGGCTTTGAATGACCTGGAACGCAGCTGCGACATGGATTTACCGACTGCTCCTCCTCGAGGACAGCACACAGACACATAAGATGGAACCAGGGTTACACAACACTTACACAACATTACAGTCATACTTAATGGTAGGAGTTGGAGCTGGAATTCAGACCAGTCATTTAAGCAAATACAATAACAAGCTCTATCAAGCTCAAACCGCACACACAAAACGTCACTCCTACTGTCTGAAATAGGCATTTCTATTGTTTTTTTTTTTAATGGTTCCATTGCACATCACAATAAAAACCAAACCCACTCACATACTCTACATCCCCACTAAATGCTTGCGCTCAGGTTTGCAGGCCTGCGACGAGCCGAAACAAATCCTACACAAATGTTCCGTATCTCACAAGCCTGCATAATGTTTGTGTATGGAAATTAAGAGAAGGTAAACATACTCGTATGCTCTGTGTTTAAGTCCTGTGAGAGTTGCGGGATGTAGCCTGTAAGGTGGAAGGGGGGGAGGGGGGGGTGGGGGGGTGGTCCACGATCCGGTGCTTTCGGCGGCTGTGTGACGTTTACTTGTAAGGTCGCAGAAAAGCGGAGACTTTGCTGCTTATCAGACGTATGAAGGAGCGGGGAAGCATCTCGTTGGACTCCCGAGTCGTGTACTTAAAGTAGTTGTTTGGGTGAGCCAGCACGTCAAAAAGAGTCTTAATCAGTTTTTTATCCTGCGGTGAAGAACAGACAGATGTTACCTCAACGGAAGACGTACTTTGGCTGTTGATGATGATGAGTGTCATTACACAACACAAACACACACCTACTACAGGATGAAAACATTCTTCAGCATCTGACTCATGAAATGTTTCCTCGCAACAGGAGACAAACACCTTCAAAACACAACTTCACTCCTGAACCAGAACTAAATGAAGCTAATACAGAATAAGAAACAATAACAGCACCAACCTTGAGGATTTCTTGATGGTTTTCTGAAGCGTAGAGTCTTCCATCCCGAACTATGTCCTCCACGAGCTGCTCATAGTCCTCTGAAGTTAGACAAAGGACAGAAGGCTCGGTTACTATTGGTTACATGATGAGATGCTGAGAACAGCTGGATGCAGCCAAAGAAGAAGAAGATGATGTGATAAAACAACGTCAGTTTATTATCACCTCGTGAAATGTTTCAGATCATTTAATCTGTAACATTATTGTGTTTGGATACTCAAGTTCAACCAGCTTCACAGACACCCGTCCTTGAGAATACGATGCAGGTGGATTGAATTTATTCGTGGTGTACTGAAGAATTACTTTTAAAACATCTGCAGCGGCTTCATTTTAGCCTCAAGATAAACATAGCCGCAGTGTCTCAGTTAACAAAACATCCTCTACGTACCATCGTAAGTAACGTAGGGGATCTGAAAGCCCCTGGCGCTGTTGGCCTCGTTGGACTTGAAGTTAATCCACAGACGTCTGGAGCGAGCTGTGAAGGCGATGGGCCGCTCATACGTCTGGCAGGTCTCGTAGGTGGTGATGGATGTAGCTGACCCTTGCAGGTGCACAGGAAGGAAAATGATGAATCAGGTTTTTAGAAACCGCTCGTTCTAAAGCGCAATTACACGCCGTGTGTGTGTGTAAACACGGAATTTCCTCGAACCGACAACCGCAGAGAGAAAACACTCACAGTTCTTCCTCATAACCAGCACATCTCCACACTCGTCCTCTGAGGGCAGGAAAATCTCCGGCACCACAATTAGGATCTTGCGCTTGCTGGGTGGATTGATGTTCCAAATGCACTCCACGTTAGCCGGGTAATTACCAGGATAGTTGGGTGACTCAATGTAACCCATGAACTCGCCCATCTCTCCACCACATTGCCTGTCTAGACAGGCGTAAACAGAACAAATTAGATTCCAACCCGCGTTTAAGAACCGTAAAAACCCAAAACAGTAATTTCCATACTCACTCTTGCACTGAGAGACACTGGTGGCACCATCAAAGTCAGTGGTGGTGTTTCCAGGACAGGAGATGCAGTAGTTCTGTCTAAACTCTGTCTGGTAGGTTCCCACCGGGCAGCGGATGCACCTGTGTACTGTTGTGTTGTAGTAATGACCTGGAGAACACTGAACTGTGGAGCACAAATACACATAGGTGGCTTTAACATACTGACGTGTTTCCTTCTTTAGCTGTATACAAGGAGCACAAGCTCACCTTTGACTTCACAGTCGTGGAAGGAGCTTGCACCCTCTCGCTTCGTGCCCAGTCCCCCCCCACAAGGAAAGCACAGCGTCCGTCCCAGATCAGGCTGGTAGGTGCCCGGAGGGCACGGCTGACAAGGTTTGAACCCGTCACTGGAGAAGTATCCCGTGGGGCACTGGCCTGGATGTGGAGAGCAGTTTTACACTCAGCAGCTCTTTACTCGACCTGATAGATATATATATTAAACATTA
>CAAKHC010007031.1:2589-36008 GCA_901007825.1 Macroramphosus scolopax
GATTAAGTCCCGCCCCCCTTGGTTACTGTTGCTATGACTACCAAGTGTCGGACCCCGCTTGTCAAACTGTGGTATTATGACCTTTGTCATCGAGCGATAAATCACAAGATATAATTTATGGAAGAATAGGAGACCAAAGGGAATATAGTATGAAGATCAGAGCTGTATTCAGATTGTCATTTGTCAACGGAGTAATGACAATGAACCAGACCTTAATATCGAGGGAAGAGTTTACCGCCCTCACAGGAAGCCTGAGGGACCCCATGTGTTGATCATTAATGTGAAGGACAGCATATACAGAAACAACAATGTTCTCACACAGCAGGATAAGTCTATTATATTTATCTATTTCAAGCTAATATTAATTCGTAACTCCCCATAGCTTTCAACATGTTTCCTCCCACCGCTAGCAGAAATTATCCTGCGTTTCCATTTGTGTGCAGCGCTGCAGGATGTTGCTCCCACTTCCTGAATTTGACACATATGTGTGCTAATCTAGATTACATTACATGGTATCTTACGTTAGAGCAAACACCTATGTGATACATTTCGATGACATGTTGACAGACTTCCTGCCAACATTGAGGATCACCAGCCGTTTGTTCTGCAGGTGTCATGATGTCAACAGGTTGCGATCGTGTCTAAACTATGAGGGACTGCCTTGAAATCAGATGTTCATGCATTGTTGGAATCATTTGTAACACCTTTGGTTAAGTGCCATTATCAGGTCCACCTGATAATGTGGACCTGTGACTAACGTTGAGGTTTCAGTCACACTCAGCGGTAGTCTTTGCTGTGCTTCATGCCAATAACAAGGTATTATCTAAGACAGACCAGCTGAATGTCTTGAAGCACAGAAAATGATGCTGTGTTTTTTTTCATCTTGTTGTCAGCGAGTGTAGTTTTATCTACATTTTGTAATTACACGGTGCCAGGAAATGTCTGTGTTCTCCCTCTGCAACATAATTATATGTTTGGACTACCAGATTAACATCTCAACCGGGCTATCAGAGAAAGGCTGTGTTATCAGACACTTGCGTGCTAGAAAAAAAAAAAAAATTAAGATTCATCGCCTAATGTAGGGCACCTCAATTTGAATTTGAATATTTCATGCACTATGCATGAGCATCAAAACCAAACCATCTTACGTCTAGGCTAACGTGATTAGGGGCGCTACATTATTAACACAATGTGCAGGAAAAGGCTTCAGAGAGTGTGTATTAGGGATCTCAAGAACGGTTTTCCATCAAATTTTATCTTAACAATGAAGTATTATTTTTGGTCATGTCGGTCTCTAATTTTAAAGAGAGATGGTCTTTTCTTATCGACAGCCCACAGACAAGCTCTCTGCTTCCCGTTTTAGTTATCCCATCATTTGTGTCATACATTTGAGTCAAGCCTGAAATCCTCTCATCACTAGGTCAGTGTTTATATATATCCTCTTCTTCTTCCTGTGTCATTACGGATCATTTGGGCATCAAGAACAGAGGAGAGACGCTCTTAAACCAAATAAACACTGCAGCCATCCAGTAATCACACTGCACTATAGTTGTGAGGGAATTAAAAGGCTCCATTATTATTTCAGACATTGTTTCTTCTGTTGTGTGAGAAATTATCTGCACTCAGAATGACGCAGTCCATTTTGTAGCCTACAATCCTGCAAAGAGAAGACAAAAGCAGAGAGAGATGCAGTGTTCTTCCGACCTGGTTGGGCTGGAAAAGCAACTGTAAAGCAACACAATCTGCAAGAAAAGAAAAAATACCAGAAGGGTACTGCAACCAGGGCGAGACTCCCCCTCAGCTGCTGCAGGACGTGAATGGTAGTAACAAATTATGTGCCAGAATGTGGGGGCCTCCTGCCAGGAGTGAACGCATTAACCATGCTGCTTAGACTCCATAAAATAGTCCACCTCTGTCCTCGGGGGGAAATACGTAGTTCATCTGGGGACAATGGGGGTTTCATTCACTTAACTATGTGACAAAGAGCTGTGGTTTTATTTGTGTCCACTGATTCCATGTGCTCCGGATTTCAAACGGGAGTTCAGTGCAGCTAACTGGTGGAAAACATACTGTCATAGTTTAATACAGGTTTGTTTCCATCTAGGATGTCTGTGATGGGGAGAAAGAAACCAAAGACCTCCTGGTTCTCTGAGAGGAGTTCCAGCAGGAGAGAGACACTGCTCAACCCTCAACTATTGACGCCCCAGCAACGTCTGTTCATTTCAGTTCAGGGGCTCAAACAGCACTTCACTCCCCTCCCACAGGCTCCCAGCCGTGGTTTTGATTTATTTTCAGGTGACCATGATTACAATGATTGTCACTTTTCCCGTAAACCTTCCTCAAGTTCATTGTTTTAAAATTATAAATGTCCCTTTCTTCAAACACAAAGAAAGGGTGTAAACATACAAATACAAATGCAATTTGTATTTGTATGCTTTCTTTGTGTTTGACTCCACTATTAACAGTTATTAACATACTGATGACTCAGGTGGATTACAAACTATAAAACAACAGTCATCACATTATCACCATTGTTTTGTATTTGCCTCTTTGACTTATAATACTGACAGACGTCAGATCGGCTCCCCACGGATGAAGCAGTCGTCCCCTGGCGATTGCTGGGTTTCATCGTTCCTAAATGTAAGATGCTGATGGTGCAGACAAGTTAAAACATACAAGACGTGTGTGTCTGCGTGGACACTGAATCTCAGTGTGTTGCTACTCTGGGATTGTTATAGGATGAATGCAAGTCAAGTGCATGTCGGCAACACATTAGCTTGTAGTGATGACATACAACAACACTCATGAAACGGTTATATAATACACGACAGGTGAGCCTGTTCTCCCCCGGCTCACCGGAGGGTGACGGCCGTAAACCCACAGCGCTACAGGTCAGTCGCCGCCCTGACTGGCAGGTGTGCTCACGGTCCCGGTGCGTTTACAGATACAAAGGCTAACACAGCCAACACACAGGGAACCCTTTGGCAATGCAGCAGCCTTTCAATTAACTCTATTATTAACCCTTTCTGCCAATATAAAATGAGATTAGATATTGATGAGAATATTTAGCAGTGAACTCAGCATCAGGAGGCAGGTTAGCACATCCAGGTGGGGGGTTCCCTGCTAACATCCACAACAAACCGACCGATTCCAGTCAGACCGGATCACCATGAGCATTAAACAGGTGATGCGATTGCAATGCGGTCTAGAAATGTTATCAGAATCTGACAGTGATTGGTTGCAGGAGGTCTTTGGGATGAGGCCCTGACATCAAAGAATATGGTGCCTGTAATGGCCGGGAGGGTGTTCTGACTCCAGCTCAGTGACATGTTTGATGTGAGTGTAGCTGGGAGCAAAAACAGGCAACACCCCTCAGACAAGCAGCCAAAACACAGCGAGCATGAGGGTGACAACTCTTTAGACTCGTTAAAATAATTGCACGTCAAACGATCTGAAGGGGAATCATTTGCCCTGCTGGCTGTGCAGGAGAAGCTGCATTGTTTAATCAGCAGGATACCTGGGTCATACTGGACAATGTCTGTAGGTGGTTCCACGTTCTTCTTTTCCCATATGAAGTCCAATCCAAATATAGGATCGTACATGTCCATGGTCTCATCGTGTAAGACGGTGATCCTTGAGTTATTTCAGGACGGGTTTAAATCCTCTTTTTCTGTCTCCAGCTGGAATCCCCCTTCCTGTTAAAATCAACCTCTGCTTCACTTAGTGAATTCCTCTGTTTGAAGAGCAGCCAGGAAAGGGCGTGAAGCGCCGCCTCCAGCTGTGGGTGAATTGTGTAGGTGGATATACTGGAGCTAAAGAGTCCAACTGTTCGCTTCAGAGGGACAGTTTTCAGGTCTTTTGAATTCTGTTGCAACTCGTCTGTTAGTGGGTAATACTTGAGTTCCCGTGCCGTTCATCCTTACAGGAACGTACAGGGTTGCATCTGCAGGTCCGAGCCAGGGTGAAGGGGTACGTTAACATGGCAGGAGGGCAAATCTTTTTTAATTGTAAGACAGGAGGTTATCATCCTGCTTTTATTCCTCCTGCAGGAGGCAATAAATTCATGTCTTTACTAAATGAAAACAATTCTCCAAAGTAGCTTTTCCACGTGCTTCAAGACTATAATGTGAAACACACATATTTGGGTCTCGACCTTAAATCGGTTGGGTTGTAGGTTTAATGACATTCATTGATTTGACAGTGCAGTAGCCTTGGGAAGACGAAATAACAACAACAACCAACCATTTATCGCACAGCAGTATTATCTACTGCGGTATGGCTCCGTAGGTGGACGGGCTGCACTGTAATCAGCAGTTCACTGGTTCGACCCCTGGCTCCGAAGTGTCCTTGGGAAGGACACCGAATCCACAGTTGCTCTGGTTAAACTGGTTGGTGTGTTGCATTGACGCCTCCACCATGAATTTGAGAGTTGTTGTTTGGTGTAGAAATCTGGTAGCATTTATCAGGAAGCTCAACACATGTCGATCTAGAGTTGAGGCCAAGAGGCAGAGCTGTAGTCCTGCACACTTTACGACTCGATTTTATAAATAAACCGACGCCCTAAACTGAGTTATAACTCATTTGAAAGCCTGGAAAACACAGCAGCTGTTCTGTTCATCGTAGTGTTCCACCCTCCTGACCTGCATTCTGACTCTTTAACAGAGTTTTGATCAAGTAGACTCCTCACTGCAGAAGAAGTGGTACAGTAGTAGTGATTTTAACATCCACAGCCTTAACACCGCGTTTATCTAATCACATGACACACTCGCCACTTCTCACTGTTCAGATCACACCCTCGACCTTGTCCTTCTATATGATATTGACATTGAACATTTCATAGTCTTTCCACTGAACCCTCTTTTATCTGACCATCATTTAATAACTTTTAAATTCATATTACTGGATTACACGCTAGTAGCCAGAAATATCTTGGCCGAGTGCCGAACTGACAGTCATGTAGCTAAATATAAGGGAATGATTCGCTCTGTGTTTAATTCAATGCCATGTTTTAATACAGTGGATACCATTTAATACAATGTATAATCTTGTTGGTGGTCCTGCAGCCTCGATGGGAATCATGTGAGATGCTAATGCCCCCCTAAATGAAAGATAACAAGACAAGAGGACGGCTCCGCGTTAGAACTCCCAAACCCTCTGAAGTACTTGTACTTAGTCCCACACACCTGAGCAACACATTATCTAATGATGTCGTTACTCCGGCTGGCTTTGCCCTGGTCTCCAGCACCACCGTAAGGAACCTAGTAGCTGTGTTTGATCAGGACTTGTCCTTTATCGCCCACATAAAACATGTTTCTACAACGGCCTGTTTTCACCTGCGTGACATCATAAAACCACACTTGCTGTCTCTAAAAGATGCAGGAAAACTAGTGCCTGCATTTGTGACTTCCAGGCTGGATTATTGCAGTTCCTTACTACCAGGAAGCCCCAATAAGACTCTGAAGATGCTTCAGCATGCTGCTGTGAACAAGAACAAGAGATCATATCTTTCCTATATTAGCTTCTCTGCACTGGCTTCCTGTAAAATACAGAATATAATTTAAAGTCTTCCTCCTCGCTTCCAAACCGCAGGCACCATCATATCTCAAAGAGCTCATAGTGCCGTGTTATCCCACCAGAACCCTTCGCTCCCATAGTTTATACTCACTCGGGGTTCAGAGAGTTTCCAAAAGTACGACGGGAGTCAGAGCTCTTAGTTAACAGGCTGCCCTCGTGTCAAGCCATCTCACAGTTCCTGTCCGGGAGGTGGACGCCCTCTGAGTGGACTTCCCATGGTGCACTGAGCCCTTAACTAACTCCAGCAGCACCATCGGCCACTGAACACGATTCCTCTGTGAGGAGACACCTTCTACAATATTAAAGAGTCTATTGATTGTGTCTGTAAGCCCACTGCAGTCTGTCCCGTTGCCTGACAGCAGGCGGCCCAAGGCCTCTGTGGGGGGCGACAGGCACCCAAGTCAGCTTTTATCAGGTGGTGTCGAACTAACTGTGCAGAGATCGACTGGCTGTTCGAACCAGAAACTTTATCAGCTGTATTAGTAGCTGGTCTTTGGTCACATCCTCTGCGTGCATGCGGTCGATTGGCTGTGGTGCCAAATTGCTGGAAATTACTTCAAAGAAAAGTAATTTACAGCTGCAGCGATTTGCCAAATTGACATGCCAGCCTGCAGCACGTCAATAGCAGCCTCCCGGTGGACTTGGGAAACCTGTGGCAATGTGATGTGAGACAAATCTAGAGGATTTAGGGTGGAGGTTTACTGACCCAATCAACAGTTGTATAGACTGATAAATGTGTACCTTCGAGAGGAATCCTTGTCTGTCATTTACATTCATATGCATCATAGTACAGGATCAGTTATTAAAGGGTCAATGTAAAACCAAGGTTGGGCTTTGTTAGTGGCGGTCGCACAGTAAAACAAACATTATCAGCTTGAATTGAATTATATATTTCCATTTCAATGATTAAAGAATTATGCAGTGAACACCAGATTATTCTTTGCCCTCATTACGCTGTCCAGAGGAATGAGTTTTTTTTTTGTTCTGATCTTTTGTTCTCCTCCCTGCCTCTCGCTGACCGACAGGGGAGGGAGACGGGAAGCAGAGCCGATCATAACTAGACCGGCGGGGGATTGTGCATAGCTTTAGACCGAGCACTCTCGCTATACATCTGCTTATTCTATCTCCGTCAACTCTTATCTGCTTTCCTCATGTACACTTCAGGTGTTGTGACTGACATGCGCTGGCTTTTGATCTCTGCTAAACCATTAGACAACCCAACTGCAGGCTCTGGGATCTCAATGGGGGGTCGGTCAGGATACGACCTGCTCAATCTGCTTTATGAACAATTCTTCCACGAAAATGCTCCTGCATTTAATTGAAGTTCATTCAAATTTCTGCCTGTGCTCTGAATTTAGAAATATTTAAGATTACATGGGGACAAAAATGGCTCAATAGAAGTGACAGTAGACGTCCAGTTTGCTCCGAACCCTTTCAAAACTGCAACAACGGCAACATTATTATTGATGCCACTTCGCACTTCCAGTATTGCAGTCCTTAGATCTTCCAACTCTACGCTGCTTGCTGCAGATGAAAAGAAATACGCACACAACAGAAATTAATGAGCAGCTCAGGAACAACGCAGTGCGATATTCCAACGCTTCCAGGAGTTCTTATAAAGATACATGAAACCTGTGTGGTAAACGTGCACAGAGATCTACTGACGCAGACAAGCAGCCCTTTTATTCCGTTCCAATTTATCTTTTTTAGAAGACTCATTATGGTTGTGTGGGCTTCAGGTAGCAAGACTACAGACAAGGTCAACAACAGCTGTTGTAGAAAGCACTTTGTTAAACCACATTCTACCTGGAGTCTGGCAAAGCAGAGAGTGACTGAAATCTGCAGCCGACACGCAAACACTCCTGCCTGAATAGGGGACTTTTTCAAGTATTTCTATGCAAGAGCTGCACAATCTACATGGCCTTTCTCAATGTCCCAGAACCCAAATTTTTAAGGGAACCTGTTTTGTCTATTCAAAAGTAGAAAGATCATTTAATACCAAAGAAGAAAGGACTGGATTTAAGCCGCTGAAAGCAGTCAGTGTCTGGCATTTGTGCTTGAAATATTCTTTAATTTAAAAATAGTCAGTGAATAAGTTAAGCTGCATTACAAACTTTCCTTCATGTTAATTAACAGCAGAAAAACGGAGACACACAGACGCTGGCGGGAACCTTACTAAAGCGAAGTTTATTAGAATAAACAAAGAAAACATCACAAAGACAAAATAGCTATAAATCTATGGTTTTCCTCATCTTGTTTCTCGTACAGCATCTATTGAACCTTGAAATGTGAAAATCGGTTACATTTAAGTGGAGTGTAAAGGATCTGCTAACCCTGAACCTGTCACAAATATCCAAAAGAAGGTTTTCGGTGAGGAAACGGCCTGTGCTTTCCCCATTTATAGTCACACACTACTACACATGAATGCAGTCACACACACGCACGCACACACTAAGACCAATGTCTTCACTTTGGTCTTTCTGTCCAGACATGATGCCACGCACTTTGTCTGGAGACTCGTCTAAATGAAGAGTGCAACACTTTCAAGATCTCAACAGTTGACAAATCATTTGAGTCTGAAGGGCGAACATGCACACATTGTTTATTTATAATTATTTACAAATCTCCAAAGCTCAAACTGTTCTTTTTCCACATGGTTTTGCCCGTCCTTCCTCCTCAGGACCGTGTTCTCAATCAGCGGGCTGCAAAGGCTAGTGGATCCTCGTCAGCTCCTCCACTATCTTAATGACCTCGTCCACCGTGGCCTCACGCTTCATGCCGCTGCCATCATCGATCTTCAATTGAATGATATCACACAAGAAAATAAGAACACCGCACCTCACATCAGTTTCCCAAACAAATAAACAAACAGACGTTTCACTCCATCATCTTTTATCTTTCAGCCTCTGTTCTGGTCTATTTCTACTCATCACACATAGATGGTTCTTCTCAAATTGAGGGATTCTGCTCCTTTCCTGTCTTAATATTGCAGGAGGTTGTGATCCTATCTCACTGTGTTATGGATCAAATAATCAATCCATAATATTTAATGGATGAATCCAGTTCAGCCCTATTTTTCAACCATGATAACACCTTCAGGCTGCAATCAATTATTTTTAAGAAAATGCATATTTTCAGTCAACAGCTGACGCTGCAACACTCTGGGTTTTAGAAACAATGGTGCTTTGCTGAAACTGATCCGACCACCTCTCAAGACATGACAGGTTTTCCAGCAGAAGGAGCAGTTAGGTCTCTGCGGTCTATATTTCTCTGAGTTAACAGTATTAATTTACTTCACCAGATGTTCCTGTGGGGACAAAGCACCATCAACAACCTAAGTTTTACATTTGTGTCCGTTACAAATCACATGTTGTGACATCAATGTGGCAATGAGGTTCAGTAACTGTTGAGTATTACTGCCTTACTACCCACTCACTCGGATATGAAGCAATTCAGGGTGTTGACAAATTACTAAATCAATGAAAACAAGCATATGAACGTGGAGGATGATGCTCTCCTACCTGCAGAGTACTGACGACCTCCTGCATCTTGGCTCGGCCGAGGTCCAGGAAGCTCTCAATCAGATCCCCGTCAATGAATCCTGTCGCCTGCTCTGTCTTTCGCTCTGTGTGGAAGGACCTCCAGGTGCAGCACGGTCAAGGAAAATCAATACCAAGCTGTTGCCGTGCCTGAAGATCAGACTTTATGTAAAATGCCACCAGATACAGTCCTCAAGTACTACAATGTGGAAGAAGTAACACTAGCATTACTAATCATCAGATAACCAGACAGTCAATGTCTGGTATTCACAGACTTTAAAACTTCAATACCAGTTACCATGAAATCAAGCAAGAGCAAAGAGGCTTAGTAATATAATTATTCAATTACATGACTTAGACTCGGATTAGTGGCAGAAAATTGAAGGATGGACTAATTGGAAAATAATTTATAATTTAAGTAGACTAATAGTAGTTATGAGTTAATAAGCTTATGCAGCTACTATGAGGATCAGAGCAGTGCCTCCATCATCCACAATCCACTGCTGAACCTGTTGGAGGCACAATGTCTCCCAATCACCCACAACCACATGAAAACACATTTGATGTTACTGCTAGACACTGTTTAGACCTTTTAATTGAGGAGGCTGAATTCTCTGTTTTCCCCTTCAAAGCTGATACTGCTGCTCTGTTATTTTACTCTCTTTGTAGGTCCTCTCCTTGTGACTGATGTTGAGCGAACATAACAAGGATATAAGCTGTGTTCGATCTTGCCCACGCTCTTGATGACCTTGTTGAGGCGGTTCTGCAGGTCCAGGAGGAGGCTGTACCAGCCCTCGGACAGGGAGGTCACCAGACCTAACAAACAGAACACACTTGTCAGTCAGGAAATTTAACACTTTTAAAGGAAAGATTCACAGATTTCCGTCTCAGAGTCGCCATCATCAATCCTGGGACTCCAACTGTAAATACTTTCATCCACAGACAGTCACTCTTTTTTTTTGTAAATCTTATAATAGAAGTCAAAACCACTTTGAGATAAATAAATTAAAAGATCATTAGTGTGACTGCTTTCCCCCCGAATGAAACATTCACGCTTGTGTGGTCGAACTACTTAAAGTTGGGTGTAAAGTAGCATTATTCCACCTTCAGACCTTCAACTTCTGTGACTGAGTGCATCGTTCTGATACTTTGGGGAGATTAGCTGCATTGAAATATTAAAAGCTCCTTAAAGCCGAGGGAGCGCAGAGTGAGATGATCCTGAAGGTTCAGCACATCAAGCGACACTTTGGGTATTCCAAAACAACATATTATAAATAACTGAATAGAATGATGTCTCCTTACTTTAAAGTGAAAGTAATCAATTTACTGGACAACTATTTGGACGGAAGAGCGGAAAGAAAGAAGCCACCTGGATATTTTTATTCTAATGGAAACAATTTTCTAAACACAAAACAAATCTGCTTTGTGTTTCATGAGATGTAAATCAAGATTAACTGCTAATTCAAATGATCTATTATTTATCTGATGTAGTCATTGTGCTGTCTTCTACTACCCCAAAAACAAGTGTTTCCTGTTTGTAGATGGGATCCATACATTCAAACAAATTCTTAATTCTATTGCTTTAATAATAAATTCAAAGCCGTGGTTGAACAGCAACCAAACGTTTGGCTCCGCGAGAAAAAACAACTAATTCCAGCTGTAATGGTTTTACATGAAACACCCACTTTCCTCTCGACCAATCCATAACAGCATAAACATGATTGGGAAAGCACAAGTTGAACAGGTAATTCTGTTTTTAAGAGCTGTTGCTGAATAATTTCCTCTTCAATCAATAGTTTGTTTTAGAAGCCCGTGAAACACCCTTCACAAAAAAATCAATGAACGCGGCAGTTTCTCTCCACTTCAGTAGGTCATCAGCCAAAACTACCTGCTTTGTTTTGTAAAAAAGGATCAATTTTCTGCATAAAGATGCATAAACAGGAAGCTGATCGGAGTGGATCAAAGATGGAGAATGTCACTTTCACGAGACACCTAAGTAAGAAGTCTTAAGAAGCAGCATTCAAGACCTGTGATGAAGTTTGGATAACACTTTTTATCTGATGTTTTGTCCTCAACAACGTCCCCTGCAGTATCAGTGGGATTATTTTAACACACAATTTCCGGCTTTTCCAGAAAGATAAAGCAGGTTTATTAGTTTGTTGGTTGTTTTTGTACAATGACCCTGTGACTCTTCCCAGAAACATCTGATACATCACATGATAAGACTACCAGGGTTAGTCAGGGTTATAACACAACGCAGCCCGTATTGGTTTGCAGGCTGCAGAGGGAAGTTTCCACAAGGCTGTAAAATGACTGTTCTCATTTCCTGTTAATCTTTCTTCAGACACTTTTAAAAAGAATCACACAAGATGCGTTAGGTGAAATAATGAAAAGTGTGTTGGTGCAGCAGGAGCACAGGGAGACGTCAACGACAGCTGTGTCTAAATAATGTGCACTCTGTTATTTCATCTCTTCCAGCATGACTCACAGACTCCCATTTACTAGTTTACCTACGAGTGAGGCAACGCTACTTGAAAAACAAGGACAACATTATGAGATTATAATGAGTTGGTGCACATTAACGCACGATATGATAAATACAGTAAATAAATGGAATGAGAGTCACGTAAAATGAGAAGTAAAGAAGATAAAATGGGAGAATAAAATGTAGCGGCAACCCAACAACCTCGTGGAAGTGTAAGGCTATTATTTCTTCCATGAAAGGGAACATTAGTTTTTAATAAATGCTTGCTTCTCACCGAAATATGTGTGAGTGTGTAAATGTTTTTGTCTGTGTGCAGTTTTCCCTGTTCCTACCAATCATGCCGTTAACGGTGCCGAAGAGCACGGAGCCCTGGGTGGGCGTGGAACTCTCGCCCAGGTTCTGCAGCACAAGCGAGCCGTGGCAGAAGACATTGACAAACTCCCCGAGGTGGAAGACCCCCACTTCCTGGAGGTGTTGCCGCTCTTCATCTGTGGTGGCCGCACTGTACAAAGGAGGGTCGAAAAGGGGGAAAGAAAGAGGGGTTGATGATTAAGACCATTATGAGGTACGGAATTTGAGAAAGGAGCAAACAGATAGAAAAAGAGAAAAAGATTTAAAATGTAAGACGGGAAATTGTCGGAACATTTACAAAGGAAATAGAAAAAACATGAGGACCAGGGACATCAGAAGCACGGGAAAAGGTCAGAGAATAATAGAAAGGTAATGGATAAAAGCGTAAGGAACAGTATAGAAGGCAACAGGAAGAGAGATGGAACACCAGAATGAAGGTCAAAAGAACAGAGTGGTCCAGCCTGATGTATTAAGTAGATAATAAGTGGTGGCGAGAATGGAAGACTTTCAGACCACGTCGTTCGTCCTTTCCTTCAAATAAACACTTGTCAAAAGGTGAACTGACTAAAGGGGGCAATGCAGCCGGGCGGCTAAAAGCTCAGTGAATTAGTTGTATGATGATTCATAGATTCCATTTAAAATACAAGGGCATTGCAACTGAATGGTCCTCCTATCACTGATGCTTCTCTAAACAGGAATAATGGGAATGTACAGAGAAACAGGAGTCTCTGTATACAACACTATGACCTTTTAAGTTTCATTCAAGTATGCACAAGTAGAAGAGGAAAGGAGGTGCATCTCTCCTCCCTATTCGGCCCCTCACCTGTCCTTCTGGCAGACAAACAGGTTGAACGCATTTTCCGCCCCCAGGAAGTTGTCGTCGTCCAGGATCTCCACAGCACTCATCCAGTTGGGGTTGAAGTCACGTGCAATCTTGCCCAAAACACGTGAGATGCATTAGATTGAACAGTTTGTAGTAGTACATTATCTATCAGCACAGCAGCATTGTAGTGCAAACAGTCACTCATGTTCAGTACAGCACAAGGACGATAAACATTTGAAATGCCCTTGGGCATGCACAACACGGAAAATCACACTTTTGGAGGCACTTGTACACATGTTCTCACTCTGAATAATTTTGGCATCGCACTTTTCACACTAAGCACAGTCTCACAGTGTGCTTTAGACCATGTACGTAAGTGTATGTAAATGTTCTCAATCTTTCCGCCTCTAATCAATTTGAACGCTCTGCTAGCCGAAAGGCTGGGGAGTCCATGCTGGCTGCGGTGCTCTGCAGCGTGTCAGAGTTAGAACATACACTAACCAAATACTTGTTCGGTCAAATCAGAGGAAGAACAAATTAAAGACTATTTGTAAAACACTGTGTCTGCTGTACAACGTGCAATTTCTCTACGTGCAATAGCTAACTGATCCTTTACATGTAATATACCTCAACTGCAATACTGTAGCTTCTATGTAGCTTATTTATTAACACTCAGTGGTTCTTATTGTTACAATTCATCTCTACATTTGTACTTGGGACGAATAAAGGTATATCTTATCTTATCTTAAAAACCAGCAGCTTTAGCTTGAAGTGAAGAATCCTACTCGTCTCTTCTCAAACCCTTGTTGACAAGGAGCACAAACATCCTGCCGCTTGTTTTTCTTGTTCTCGTATATATTTTCTCAAAGTCTCCTCCTATCTCGCATCTCACCTCTTCAAAGTTGCCCTCCATGGGTTTGTATGCCAGCAGCAGGACGGACCTCATCAGGTCTCCCACCAGGATGAAATCTCCTTTGGTCTTCAGGTACAGGGCCATGATGTTGTTGTAGTGGTTGCACTCGGTCCTCAGCTCTTTCTCGGCCGTCCACTCGTACAGACGGACCTGAAATAAACAGACAAGGTGGGTAATCGCTTGTTGACAAACAAGCTACCAAAGAAGACAAACCCGCAATCAGCTCCAGCGGTACATGACGAGCTAACTGAGCCTTTGGTTCCATTTTGCTATAATTTTGGATATGGTATGCTTCAGTGAAAACAAGGTTTAAGTGCTGATCAACGAACGGGCCGTGTAATTAGCAGTCACATCACATGAACAGTTAACGGTAATGGCATTCATAGTTTCACACTCTACGTCCTTAAACTGTCTCTAAAGAATGAACTTGATTCGATGCGAGTGCATCGTGCTCTTGGATCAAATTGCTTTTAACTGGAATTTGGACATAATTTAGTTGGAATCTGAGTAAATAGTCAGGAATGCTACAATATAATATATGTTGTGATGAAAAACTGATCTTCCAGGTTTTTCTTTGATTTTTTTAAACTATATTTCTGTATTTTATTTCGACAACACATCAGACGGACAGGCCAGGAGACAACAGACAGGGTCATCATGGGTGAGGTCTCATCAGTTCACGTGATTTAAAGTCCTTTAAGATCCAGGAAGTCGTTCATTCGTTACTCAAAGTCTCCTTGCTGGTATTAAAGGACAGCACATTCATGAAGACTACAAAGACATATCTCTCAAAGCGGACCAGGTGCATAAGAATATGATTTAAGATTTTTGGAAGCATGTCTAAGAAAAAACGTTAATCGCCCCATGCTGTATATTTATTGAAGTGTTTCTATCCGCCTGGGGATTGTACGAGGCTCTTTGTTCAGCCATCTTCTGGTTATTGCTTTTTTACCACCTGCTAGTAGTATTGGTAATAAGTATCTGTCCTGTTTTCTCAGCTCAGGTGGCTCATTTCCCAAATACAGAACACGTCTCTGTGACCACATCTACCCGATGAGAAGCTCAGGTGTGTAAGAAAGCATTTTACATATCTTTCATTTTTTTTCTCATTAAATTCCAACACCTTTAACACCTGCTGTCTTAAAACCTTCATGTATTTTCTTTGTTGTAATATTTGAGTTTTTCTCAGAAATTATATTTTAACACTTAAAAGGAGAAGCCCTCTGGAACATGATTCCACCTCAGGCAGTGGTCTGCGTCTTATTTGTCCTTTTCATCTCCATTTTGGTTTTCATTGAACTGTTTTGGTTGCCTGGCAGGAAACCTCGTCCTCATGGGTTAAAAGGAAAGGACTAAAAATATGTTTATTGATTTTGTTGCGGCTCGGATGCAGATGTTGTCTATTAACACTGCTGAGAGTATTTTAGGGCTGATATATGATCCCTTGCAGGCTTGGCTTCGTCTTCCTCTGTATATGAGTGATTCACTAAGCAGCCATATGGGATGGATCTATTAAGGAGCTGGACTGAAAATGACTCAAGTGGCACTTTCCTCACTGAGCAGATTAGTTGCTCCTCAAACAATCTAAGTAAAAGGAGTAACACACTCATCTTCTGAGGTCGACTGGCTGTTGAACAAGACCTATTAGACTTGAAATAATACACAGATATCAAACCGATCTATTTATGATCTAGACAATTTATATAACCGAAAATAAAATGATAATTTGTATTCTGGCAAACAACCAGACTATCTAACATTTAAATTGAACTCAATCCGAAACTGTAACGAAGTGCCTGACAGCGACAAGGAGATGAGGACAGTAAATCTAATTACTGCTTAAACGTGGTAAAAGAACGGCCACATTTTAAGTCAAATTTGGTTATTTTTTATAATGTCAAAACCAAGGGAGCCACCTGGGCTGCAGCAAGTAGTAGGCTGTTTCATATGCTATTATGAGCTACTGTAACACTTTTCCCTCATTAATCATTGTCATATCAGGTGACATCAACATGTGAATATATATAAATATATATATATATCTTTAGTCAGCAAGTACGTGGGTTGTCTGTTGCACCACATATTAGCATACGTTTAAAACTTTAATTTCTGTGAAGTAATTCGCTAAGGGAATAGTGCTGAATTAACCACAACCCAGATTGGTTTCTGTCAGGCTTTGATGTATGCATTGTTTTTCTAATCACTTCCACAGCCCCACCTCTCTCGCTCTGTCCTCTCAATCTACAAATTTGAAATATTATTCAGACCTAATGAATACATGTAGCATGAATATGTTCTCGCATGATCTGCGCGGGAGGATGTAGCTTGGCTGGTCGTATTAGGGCTAAAAAACAAGTTAAGTGGTTGTATTCCAATAAAGAATCAGAGGCTGGCCAGTTAAATTCAATTAACATTATGACTGACAGTTCAGACATACTGGTTTCAATCCCTGGCCCAGAAGATAACTCCTCAGTCAATAAGCCATACTGACTGAACAGATAACCAACTATTGAGATGATGTTGAGCAGCAAGGCACTTACATTCCCAATTTCTGACGACTGCACTAAAAAACCTTTTTGACAGCAGGTACATAATAATATGAAAGTTCAACAATGTGCAACGAGAAGCAAATTCAATCGCCAAGCTAGTTTTTCCTTTAACTGTTTCATTATATTGCACATGAACTAACAAGAAGTGCTGTGAATGTCTGAAAACTCCGAAACCATCAAGCACTACTTACTGTGCTATTGATGCTTGCGAGCAGTTTGCCATTGAACTCCACCATCGAGTAAACAGCTCCTTTCACCTCCTTCTCAGCTACGGTTTGTAGTTTTCCTATCGAAAAGAGCACAATATCTGTCAGCGTTCATATGCTTAGAAAGTGTAGCGCTCAGGGACCATGAGGAGTGAAACAAAATGCAATACACACAGACGGTATACAGAGTTGGAACAAGTGGTGGATGAAAAGCAAGGGGGACAAATGAAAGGCAGGCGGTGCACCTTGTTGGGGGACAGAGTATGAAATGAAATGAGGGCAATCTGTCGTGGTGAGAGGGAAGTCTGATAAGAACTGATAAGAAAATGATTAAGTGAAGTGGGAAACCAGAGCATGGTGTCTGAGTGAAGGAGGAGGACAAAGCGGAAGGAGGATAAAATGAAACCGACTGAAGGATAAGGGGAGCAAAGCAAAATGAGCTGGAGTAGAAGACAAACAGGATAAGGTTTAGAAACAAGACAGAGTCATTTTTTTTGTTTGCACAGGACCAAGAAAGTTCAAGAGAAGCCTGGATACTGACCGTCAGTGTAGTGGAAGACAATTATACGTCCCTGCTTGGGCTCGGCCTCCTCTGGGTACACCATGGCAGTGCCGACGATAAAGTAGACCGATGGGTCTTTTCCCAGACGACATGACACCATGCTGAGGGCATACTCACTGGGGAGGAACTGATGGGCATGGAGAACTGATCGAGATACAAAGTACAAATACATTAGGATACTAGTGACAGAGCTGCACAATACATTTCAGGAGTCATGACTGGTTTTAATGGATGATCCCCTTCTTCTGTGAACACAGACACATTGCTATATCAAAGGCCCTGATCAGACCTGGCATCAACATTCATCCTGGTGAACAGACCCGGGACGAGCTGATGACACATTCGATCACTCAGTTCACATTCAAACACACTGAAGGACCACCTACTCAAATGAGACTAAGCTTAAGTGGAAGTATGTGGTCATTTGCACGCCGATGTCTACTTGGTCTAAACATGTGCTCTTACAGTAAGAATATATTTCACCTTTATGCTCTTACAGTAAGGATATCTTTCACCGTTATACTCTTACAGTAAGGATATCTCACTGTTATACTCTTACAGTAAGGATATCTCTCACCGTTATACTCTTACAGTAAGGATATCTCTCACCTTCATGCTCTTACAGTAAGGATATCTCACTGTTATACTCTTACAGTAAGGATATCTCTCACCTTTATACTCTTACAGTAAGGATATCTTTCGCCTTTATGCTCTTACACAAAGGGCATTCAGGTAAATGCAGGATGCTTTACTAAGTGTCTAAGAAAGCAGCAGGCAAACCTTAGAAAGGACTACAGAATCATGTGGTGCAGTATATTATTATAAACTTTAACACAGTTAAAATTTACTTCACATGGCTTTTCACAACAGGGTGCCAGTGCAGTTGCATGTAATAGCAGACTCAATTGTCCTACAGCGCACACACACACTGCATTACTGTCTCCACTTGTGATTGATGAAAGTATCACAACATCGAAATGAGCTCTTTTCTGATCTTACCGCACACTGTCGAGCTAGATTCAGCTGCAGACACAACATGCTGAGTCAGTCACTACATATTATTTACATATTACGTGCCCTAATTTGTGTGGATGATGTAGCTCCTGAATTTTTAAACAGGAAAGCTTTGCACTTTGAATTCTGCATTGCAAAACAGTTCATTCACCAGGATTCACTATGGAAACCCAGAAAAATAAATATTCAAGTAAGAGATGAAATATGAGTTAGGATGAGGACAAGTTGGAAGAGATAAACACATTTATTGTCATGTAAATGAGAACACCATATTAAAATGGATCAGCATAAAAGAGCTTAATTAATGAGAATCAAGACAAGAATGTGGAAAGATTGTTGTCGTCTGAACTGATTCAACTAGTATTAATTATCCAGACTGAGCACATTATCTTACCATCAGAAGCACCATATGAAAGCAGCGGCTCTGTGACATCAAATGTACACCCGTCTGTCTCACCTTCAAAGGTGTGTTGATCCACGACTAGCAGACTGTGAACCTCCACCTCTTCACCAAAGGACGTCTCGTGGGGAGAAGTGCTGCTGGGAAAGAGCTTGCTGGAGCTTACGCTGCTGGAGAGAGCCTGTATGTTTGTAGATTCATGGGACGGGACATGAAAAGAAGTTAAAACAAAGAGAATTCCGACAAGGGGTTGATTGCAATTCAAATCTCTATTTCTCAATGTGCAACAATGCACGGGGCGCCATCTGTTGCACCAGATGTGCAGCATTTAAAATCGGGTAGCATTTTCTGGTCATTGTGTAAGAAGATCTGGCTCTGCATTGTCTCTCCTAAGTTGTGCGCCGCGGCAATAAATTCATACACAGCTGCAGGGCCGACAGATCGGGCACAACACATGAGGTCACACTGCATTAGGCTGAAAGGACGTTTATATAGTCATTAGTTAGCTTTTTTTCTCTTCTTGGCAGCAGAGATGTTATTATATGTTTAATATAGTTTGAACTACATGTGAAATTCAAACAGCTAAATTCATCTTAAGTGGGAAAAACAATTAAAAGAGGAAAATATTCCTGGTCCGCCTTCTAATTTTACTTCCCAATTATCTACATGTCTCTACAATGCTGCTCACGAGGGAAAAATAAAGACAAAACCCAGGTCAATTATAAAGTTCTGTAAAAAGCTTAACAATTACAGTGAAAACTGAATACTCAGAGTCGCATTAAGCCTGAAGATAATCATTGACGACTGCAACAATAGATGTCAAAGCTGAAAACTAAAACTGCCGACTGAAGATCCTGGTGCGATCATAGTCCAGTATTTTGGTTTTGTGTCTCAAAGATAATCCTTTACATAAATGTAAAGGATTTCTTTACATGTTTTGGTTTAAGACTAATGACTATAATGTCAATGAAAGATGTTCATGTTCATCTGCCACGGTAACTGTAGGCGTGGGTGTTTTTACATCTCTTTGTGACATTTCAGAGGAATATACGGTATATCGTATAAAAAGAAGCCCAGCTGCTGGTAATAGAGGTTACTGTGGCATGTGTAACAACTCAAATGCTGTGTGTCTAATATGCAATTAGCCAATACTACTCTTGCTGAGTTTAATTACTTATGGCTCTCAGAATAATTAACAGATTGGAAATAAGCACCCTTCCTTCATACGTTCATGCCGGAGGACCCAATTACCCAATTAAGTGTTGCTGCAGCGTTTTCTGACACATCAGTGGACTGAATGGAGATGATGTACGGGTTGTAGAAGGAGAGCAATTGAACAAAATCATGTGGCTAATAAACTGCTTCTGTGGGTGGAAGAAGTCATCTGAAGATAAAGTTATATGAGGCAATATTTTCAAGATGAATCTTGTCATATTTAATTGGTTAGCTGAAAGATTTATGGAGCAGAAATGAACTCCCAATTATTTCTTTTCTACTTACAAATAATTCTTCTTCTTGGCCACTTCCTTTTGTCTAACTCCATAAAAAGAGAAGCGTTTGTATTTTCGATGGTATTGAAGCCATAACTTTTAAATTTCTTAATACCCTGGTTTACAGTAATTCCTGCGTACCACCCAAGTTTCCTCAAATGACAGATTTAGGTTAAGAAAATTAAAATACAAACCAAATCTAATCGTTAATCTGTATACATCTGTAGATTTCACGTTGAGATCATCTCGTTCCAGCAGACCTGCCATGTGACTAATTGGAGAAGACATTTGTTGTCTAGACAGAGGTACAATATTGTTCTTAGTCAGCATGCCTGTGCAGCAACAGGGCAACGAGCCCTCGGGAGCTTATTATCTAAACTATGCTTGCCACTGTAGTTGGTATTATAGGCCTTAGTCTGAATTAAGGCCTCCACCGAGTAATCAACTTTACATAATTTTCCACCAGCCCCACTGTCTGTTGTTTCAAATAGATAAACTAATTTATTCCATCCAAGAAGTACATGGAATTTGTATTAGTGAAATACTGAGCATTGTATTAATGCTTAGTAGGATGAAACTGAAAGTATATTTCTTATCGTAGCGTCGTGGTGGATCTGCCATGTCACATGTTGATGACATGCTCATTCATATGATTTTATTTTGTTAATAAAAGTTTGATCTACTTGATAATAGTTTGTCGTTGCAGTGTTTCATTTGTGTGTTGTTTTATTGAAAATAATAATAACCAACTGCATTCGTTTTGAAAAGCCAGCAACTTGCGCTTGCTGTCTAATACTCTACAATGTGGAACGGTTCCATTTATAACTTCAGATATGATTATTATCCCGATCAGAGGTTTCGTCATTTACAAATGTTTTCAAGAGCGACAAACAGTTGAAGGCCAACCACAAAGAAATGACATTACTGAAGTTAATACACCATTGATAAGAGAACTCCTGGTGCAGCGGCAGCACAGGCTGCAGGGCTCCAACACAGCGATTGACAGCCCGTTGCATCTCATAGAGACAAAAGGTGCCTTGCATGTTGGTAACAGATGCCGAGACGTGACACAGCCTTGCTATTTGACACACTATTCATTAATCTTTGACGACCTGGGTTGAGAACAGGTTTGGAGGGAAATCCTGCTGGTGACGTGCAGCGATCACCCGCTGGCTGAGGTGGTAGTCAGTAGCGTGCGCTGCACATATTGCATAGACCCAACTTTTCATGTAAAATTTAAATTGAATTGGTAACACTAATGTTGTCACATGTTATATGGTCATGGGAACATTTCCAACCCAGCATCTCTGACACTAACACAATATGAGCCACGGTACCTGAGTGCTTGCACTGGGGCGTACAGCAGATGTGGTGCCGCTCACATCCTGAATCTCCACCCGGCTGGATAGCACGCCAAAACATTGAGAAACCTCTTGGTAACAGATCCGCCTGGTGGGGTGATAACGAAGGAAAAGAGAGATGAGCGGACAGAGAAAGAGCAAGGGGAAAATTCTGGCAAACATGAAAGGGTAAAACATGGTTAACTGAAAAAAAGAGCAGCCCCAGGAGAGAACTCTCTCCAGCTCTCCGAGGACAGTCACCCTTTTAATAATGTATTTGACAGAACTAAGTCATGGCTGTCACTTTAACATCTGGATGCAAAAAGAGGGAACAAAGAATGTTTCAGCAGACGTTCAACGAGGGCAACCGGGCAAATAAGCTTAAGTTAAATCAGACTGAACAGGCAATGTCACTGCAAACATGAACAATGTGCCATACATATGAACGGATGATGGGCCTGCAAAGTTCACTCGAGGTTCAATTGTAACTCTTTTAAGTTAAGGAGGACACTGACCTGGGAGACTCATAGAGGGGAACAGTGCGAATGTGGAGCTTCTGAATCTCATCGATGGTACCAATGGTCAGAGTGCTGTTGTTGGCAAGAGCCAGACTGTAAAAAACAAGATGCAGCTTTGGTCAGAGATAAAAGAAGAAAAACACCCACTGCTTACAAAATCCAAACTCAGTTTAGATGTATGCATTACAGAGAGCCCATCGGAGCCAACAGTGTTTGTTTGAGGATCAAACAAAGGAAGTGAAGTTTGCATGTTGATGAACTCTTCAAAGCACAGAGGATTAAACAACAGAACTTTCCAGTCTGTAGCTGCAGACCAAAGTAAACAACATTCTGCTACCACTGACCTGTCTGGGTAGCCTTCAGAATTCAGTGGGCACATATAGTTGACCTCCTTGAGGTTGACGTTGGAAAAGACCAGCTTATGGTTGGAGGAATAGATGACAGTAGGTCGGTCGGAACAGGCGAAGACATTGGAGGTGGACAGGGATCGGAAGGTTCTCAGCACAGTAGGCTGTGTGCCCAGCGTGACCTTCTTACGCTCACTCAGGGTGCCTGAGGAAAAGGAAATTGAACTGAAATATAAGATATCCTCCAGCTTGAAAAGTGGGCATGCAGATCATTACTGGGTCAAAAGTGCCATTTTATGCCTTTAGCTAATAAAGTTTGCCCCTGTGTGCAGAACGGTCATCTCATGCCAAGACGGGTGAACATAGAAGTTAAAAACAGCCTGGTGAGTCAGTGTTTTAATGCGACAATCTTACAGACAGTTTCAATACTTGTTCCAAGTCTAAGGAACTCTACTGGATGTATGAAATCCACTTTTGCTAAACATATTGGCAACGGCAACATGATGATGCTGTTAGTAGGGCTGGAAGCCAGGACATTTCTGTGCCTGAAATATATGTTCGCATTTTAAGAGAAAGCTCGTCCTGATTATGTCTGTGTCCATGTCAAATTAGAAACGATTTTGTAGCAGTTTCTGAGAAATGTAATTTCCGCTGATTTGCCCTTTAAATCTCTCAAACACTGTGCAGTAAAATCAATATGGGTGTTTCTACGGCTGTATGGCCACACATACACCAATATTGTTGCTATGCAACAGTGATGAAATTCCTGCAGCGTAGCAGAAAACTTTGAGCTCTGTGTTAGACAGTGGTGTCATATATTGACCCAGCACATTTCACAAGTCTACAAATGTGTTGACTGCGAAAGCACAAGCAGATGAATAAAACTATCCAGTCAAAGTGACACTCCGTGCACGCCTTGTGCAGGGCAGTGTGACTGTCACATATACGGTATGGAAGTATCTGCATTCAAAATGACGCTACACTCAATTATTGAGGTTCGTTGATTTATAATGGCGACATGAACATCTAACATAAGAACAAATGTTTTTTACCTGTTGCACCACTGTCACGCTACAAGTGATCGAGCTGAAGCAAGAAGTCGCTGTGCCTGATATTCAGGTTTTGATTAAATTCATGACATGATGATTGATACTAAACCAGAGTAAGCTGATTTGTATTCTGTTTGTTAAACTGCCTGGATACTAGAACAGAGACAGTCAGTCAGTTAATTGACCAGTCAATCAATAATTAATTGGTAAACTATTTCGGTTGATTGATAGAATATTTAGTCCAAATGTCAGAACTATCATGGCGTTTTTGATGATCGATCAAGCATACAGAAACAAAACAATCTTAGTAATTTGAAGTTGTTCCTTTAGCCATTAGGAAACGGTGCAGAGAGAAAATGTTCTCAGACAATGGCACACGACGCCAAAGCTTGTAAAGCTATTGTCAAACAGTGTATTGATGTGAGGAGGACCTACCAGTCTGCAGGTCCAGACCAAAGTAGAAGAGGGCTCCGTCTCCCAGAGCACACAGCAGGTAGTAGCTGCCTTCAAAGGTGGTCATTAGGATGGAGCGAGGGATGATCTCTGGGGATGCACACAGTCAAGTGATTTATTTTTCATGTACTTCGGAGTCACAGGTTCACAGATGAACACGAGAGATAGTAAGATGATAGATGTTGGCCAAAATGACTGTGTCAGAAAAATCAATGAGACTTACGAGCCGGACTGGTAACTTTTTGAAAAAAGAAAGAACACTTGAATGCCGCAGGGTAAATAAAAAGCTTCATGTCTTTTACTACGCCGAAACATCATGTTCTCTGATGGGAGTCAAATCAAATTAAAATGCAACAATGGCCCTCATTAAGTGCTTGTGAGCAGACACTTCATGAAGTGGCAGTGCAAAAACAGCAAGTTGATTTCTTCTATTGGAAACAGCTCCCATTATTTTCTATCTCATTATTTTCTGAAGGCAACAGTATTAAAAGGTGAGCCTAAGCATTCAAGCACAAATGTTCACTCTCCATTTTGCAATAAAAATAGGAGAAACTGTATTACAAATGTGATATGTGCTGATGAACCTCGAAGTGCAACTCTGTAACGTTGCAGTGTTTCATCATGTTTCCACTAAAAGAGCTAAAAATAACAGCTAAATTATTTCATCATCTTTTGATGGAAGGTTTCTTTTTATAACTCCAAACTCCTGGTTGGGGCAGTGAGCAAATGGGCACAATTTGCAGTGATTGAGCATCGAACAGATCAACCCAGCCATCATATATAGAAATGGAGGTGTGACACTGCAGGACAGAGTGAGGTGATGTTCTTCATGGATGAAGCATTCTAACTGCAGAGGAGTTCCGCCTCGTTAAATCAGGAAACTTTGTCTCCACTGACTGCTGACTTTTTAATAAGTTTAACCAAAGAAATGGTCTCTTTCATAATAAATACACTGCACTAAACTTCTTACGAGCCTCAGCCATGTGAGGAGAAGCAATATCGGATTAGAGTTTGTCCGAAAATGTATTTCTGTTGTCTATATTCAGTTCACAGTCAGGTGGAATCATCCTTCTACTAATTTAGAGAGCAGTCATCTTTTGTTTACATAGGTCCCTCAAAACAAATCCCAAATAAGGAGTCTCCTGGCCCAAAGTGAACCTCCCTAAGGTTCTTAGGGGAGTCATGTGCTTCCTTAAAGAGAGTGAGCATTTAATGCTGTTGTGGATCTGTGAAGCCCATTGAGAAATTAGATCTTATTAGGCTACAGAAATTCCCTTGACTTCACTTTTTCCACGTTTACTGGTCTCGCTCCACAACCTCGTAACAGCTTTCATGTTTCTGCCTCCTCGTTCTCTCACCTCCGCCCAGCATTTCCTTGTGCAGGGCTGTGAAGCAGGGCAGTTTGAGCACACGGGCAGAGATGTCGGTCCAGAGTCCCACTGCGCAGAGCGGGGATTCACCGCCGCCTTCTCCAAGAGGTGTGATGTCCAGGCAGGCCACCTCATGCTCCATCTCCGTGTTACTAAAGGAAAGTATAGAGGCATTGATGAAAACAGAGTCAAGCAGCCCTGCACAAGGAATAAATGTGTACTGAGTATGATGAGCACTGCAGAGCACAATGAGCAAATAAATAGAATTGGTGCAGCAGGTATAAGTTATTTTTATCTTGTGAGGAGATGTGCTGCAGTCCACTGGTGAGCTGAGCTTTCAATTCCCACCGTTGCCAAGTGACCATTCTTGTCTTATAAAACATTGGCGAGGTCTAATGTGTAAAAAGGATGCAAGATTGTCTCAAAGACAAGTTGGGGGTGGAAGAACATTAGGACAAAATTACCCATTAACAAGGCAGAGCTTTTTTGGAACTTCACAATCACTTGCCAATTTACTAAGTATACCTGGATCAAGGTAATTCAATAGAAAAACAACAGCCCTGCAATAAATCCTCCTTTCATGAGTGTTATAATGTTCAGTCTTTATTGAATCCATTCGAGACAGTGTTAAAGGAGTTATCTTGTGGTGCTATTGAAATGTACTGAGAAGTGTTTTTTTTATATATCTAATTCATATAAAGAGAAAGACAATGACACTCAATAAGAGAAATACAGTAAAATGATAATCACAGGACAGTGTTTTAGGTATAGGAGACCATGTCAGCCATGTGAAGGTCAACACCTCACACAAATTCATTCTATCAGAGAATATACGAGACTCACACATTGAACCAAATGTTTATTATTGCCGACCAAATATTGTTTCAAAGCTCTGGTGAGACGCCTCGATCGGTCTCCTTCATGTTTTCATCATTTAAGAACACCGTCAAGGCCGCAAACAAAGACTATGTGCTTCAAGCAATCCTGCGTGCCCTTTATCAAGCAGTACTATTTTTGACAGGAGACATCGTTTGCATTTTCTTTTTTTTTTTCAACTACTGTGACAATAGTGACTCAAAGCAGATTTATTGCACTTGTGGCACGAAGACAACCACAAGGGCAAATAAAGCACAACAACAGCGGAGCTGACAATGATTACTTGTTTATTTCTGTATATGACGATAAAGCCTTTCAATCGAGTGCATTATTTACTTTGGACCTAAAATGAGATGCAAAGCCCTCATCTCTGAGTTCTGCTGGCAGCGAGGGAATTAACACTAAGCTAGGAAAATGCAGCATAACAATAATGCCAAACCTCATAGTATAGTGAAAATAGCTGTAGTGAAAATATATTGAATTCCTGTTTTACTAATTAAATGTTACAACAACAGTTCTATTGAGCATTGTGTGTGTTCAATTACCCTGTCGTTCTATTAGTTGGATTAGTTTGTAAGCACAAGTACAACAGATATCCACTCAGACATTAATGGTTCACGCGTTGTGTTTCCTGACCAGATAAGATCGCTGGTCTTTGTGGTTAACGTATTGCTAGACGGTAGATTATAGAGCTAAATGGCCAGCAGTAAATGCGCAGCTTTAAATATTTAAAGGACACTTAGGAGGTTGCAGTAAGTTTCGTACAGAAACAACCGAAGGGAGAAGTGTGTAATGTTTCTGAAAGAAGCTGATCTCATCTATAGACATCACCAAACCCACTGACGTACATTAAAACCATGTGGTATTTCTTTTTTGTTGTCTCAGTCAAACCTGCAGATCTCCCGTTCTGCTGAATTCGATAATAAAGATTTACTGAAGACAGCTCTGGGTCACTGCTGATGATATCAATCCATCCTACCTGATCTGTTTGAGCTCTCCGGCCAGGATCTGGAGGTAGTAGAGTGCACGTCCCACAGCAAGCACCACCTGAGTGTGGTTGCAAGCAGCCACGCTGATATTCCTGCCCTGTGGCTCCTTCCATTCGCTCACTAATGCCTTGCTGTCCTGAAGCACCAGGCGCACAGAGCCTGACGTGATCTGGAGGCAAACAAAAGTTTTTCTTTTTAAGTATTGTTCCGCAGAGTACCTCTGGGAAGTGACAGGGAGGATGTGGAGAGCGGGAGATAAAATATGAGTGTGGTTCAAAGTAAAACCCAATGTTTATATTTGGTTCTATGCCAGGATTGTTGATGCAGTTTGTTTTTATAAGACTGAAAGACATTATATTCACTTGCAAAGAGGATATTTTCCACAAACTGTGCATTCTTGGTTAATACAGATGTGATGACACAACGGCTTTGACGGAACAGAAAACATAAATGACATTACTTCCTTTTAATCCTTCATACCTAACTTTTAAAATATGTAAAATATATCGTGCATGAACCAGAACCATTAGTCCTGAGGGATTTAAAGACTAACATTTTCTGTTGCTCTAACAAAGCTAATACAGCAGAGCAGAAAGAACCTTTGTCTTTATCTAACCCTGAAGAAAATATTGGGGTCTTGAGCTTGGGAGTTGGCCGTCTTTCTTCTACAGCTTTAACTGCCAGCTACTTGGCAGGTGGTTCACCGTCTGCTTTCCTGAAAACCTTTTCCTAGAAACGTCTGCCTTTTGTTTTCATTTCTTTTATTTAGGGGTTAATTAGAGAAGCAAAGGTGGGACATAGAAACTAAATAATGGGCTGAAACAAAGCTAAAAGCTGAATTATGAGTACGTAGCGAACGGAGCCTAATGGGAAACCCTTTCATCTTACGTTTAGTAATTTGTTTTCATGCTGAAATCACAAATATTGCTTAAAGCCCTGTGTGAGTAGAGAATTTTATGCAATTAAATCCTATTTGAAATAACTTAGTTTCAGTATAAAAGCCAAGACACCCCTGATAACTGCTTTCAGCTGGATAATTCTACTGCCTCCGGTCAGTAGGAAAATAGATAAACTGCCTAACAAAGTGGCGTTTCATCAGACTGTTGGCCCCAATCGGAAATGTGCTAATTGCGCACATTTAGTTATCAACATAAACTTTTATAATTTGAAGTGACATGTCTAGAGCCAGAAAGTTGGGGTCTTGCTACACTATTCTAATGAGCAGAATGTATTTAGTGTATGGAGCAGATACCAACTCTGAGAGGAGAGTGAATGTGTCAGCCTTGGAACACTTGCAGTGTTGTCATAACAAACCGATGATGTATGATTCATGATCTAACAGTTGGCAGTATTCCCAACAGGTTTCATCCCTTTTAGAAAAACACAGGCTAAAACTTGAATTTAAATTAAGTGCAATATTCATCTCATCCTCCTGGAAAATACATTAAGTCCTTATGTGCTTTTCATATTCATGAGTGCCCCTTTCAATCATTTATGATTCAACTGGAGCAAAGAGTTTCTTATCCAATGGAGAAAGGTCACAGTTAAATAATGAATTTCTATAATTAATTTTCAAGCTGTGAATTTAGACATTCCTCCTTGAGTTTATGTTAGGAGAGAAGGAGTGTGAATGTTATCCTAGCAGGGATGTTTTCTGGTGACGCTGACTGACAGAACATGTATTTAATGGAGGTAACGCAAGTGTGTTCTTATGTGTGTATACTAACTTGAATGAGCTGTTGGTGCGCTACATTGCCACAGTAAAACGTCTGCTGGTTGTCCACAAAGCCCGGGAGTTCAGTCTCCTCCACTTCCTCGCCGCTCAGCATCAACACTCTGGAGGAGAACACACCCTTAATGTATCAGTAAGTCATTTAGAATTTCACTGTACATCTGTCTGGCAAGCACTCACCGTGTTTGACCCACGAAAGACAGAACCAGCATGTCATCTGTCTCTCTGCCTGCCTCTGAACGGAGCGGCCACAAACCTGGAAGGGAATTCGGGAGAAAACTTGTTTTTTCATCACTTTACAGAGAAGTTGAAAAAGAAAATCAAGCGGGTATCTAAGCTGATCTTTTATGATTTCATCTCTCAATATACAATTAACAGATCCCTCTCAGAGCGCTATTGATTGAGTAAGTGAATAATTGCTTCTCAATCAGAGTCTGGGAGCAGGAGGCAGCAGCTTATTCTTTCAGGGCAGAGATGGTCAATAAACAGCTGAAGCCTAACAAGTGCAAGTAGACCTTTTCTGGCCTGCGTCTCATTTACGCATTAGAGGACAGTCCTGGGGGACGAACCTAATTCTCTGAGATTAACAGGTTCTGCCATCATTAAAACAGGATGGATTCTTCAATTTGACACTTGACATACACAGATTTGTTACATCGGGAAACAAACCCCTGCTTCACCAGTCCTACACTACACAGGAGTACCAACTCCTCAGGTCAGGACTCAGGAGTGCACCTTCATCTGAAGGGCAAAGGGCACTAATTGAAGGAGGAGCAGTGCACACCAGAGAACACAGATGATTAAAAGATGCATCTATGTCATATTGGAACAACAATCACTAAAAAGAGGAGGGAGTCCATGAGCCTACAAAGCTACCTAATAGCAATGCAGTACTGAGTTCTCTCACCAAGCAGCTTAACAACCAATCACACCTTGTCTCATGTGACCTTACTACTCACACTATGGACAGTTGAGGCAATGAACCACCTGTCCATAGTCTGAGGTCCTCTAAAGCCCTGTTCAGATCTGATATTAAGATATGTTCTGAGCGTTCTGAGCACAAGTAGACAGCTTTAATTACAGGTGTGAACGCACTGCGGCACATTTGAGGACGCGTGAGATCCAATCACTGTGTCCCAATTGAGAGGTGGTCTGGACCACATCTGGCCATATTCTGTTGAAGTCTGAACTGTGACCTGGGCCACTGTGAAGGAACATCTGCTAATCTGGCATCCTTTGTGTGAGCGGAAATACTCTTTTGCACGCATTTTAATGTAATGTGATGTAAACAAGCCACAAGAGGTTAAATGGGATCCTCAAACAGATAGTTGGAATCAAAGAAGCCTTTCGGAAGAGAAGTGAAACATCTTCAAGGACCTCAAGCAAGTCCACTTGCCTTTAACAGCACTTCATAGACAGTTTACTACTGAGGGAATGATAATGCTTGTTGGTTTACTACATGAAAACTAATGTTTCCCAACACAACTGGCAATTTCCCTTTCGGTTTGAAAGTGTTGAGCCAAATCCAAAGCCACCTGTGAACTCTCACATGCTGAGCTTCGATGGGTTTGTCTTGGCCAGGGGAGAGCAAACAGATGTGCAGGGTCAAGTGATTCTGCTGTCAGGTGCAGATAAGATTAAGGCCGAGATATATCCATACTTGAGAGGGTGGTGGTGAAACAGTTAAAGACACAAATACAGAACACACAAACCTTTGATTCCCGGCAGGTCAATGCTGGCATGCTCATGAATCCCAATGCCGTTGCGGATGATCCGAAGAGAGCCCTCCTTGAAAGCACCGGAGCATGTCACCAGCTGAAGACAGCAAACAGAAACATGAACTTGTTGAGTTGCTACCATTAATAAATAAAATACGGTGATCAGTAATTAGAGCCATCAGCTCTCTAATTATGTAGTTATTGATGAGCTCTGAAGGCTGTTACAGTTTCACTGATTACACCAATCTGTTTTCTAAGAGGGATGATTTCTATATTTTGGCTGCGCTCACCCTGGTTCTTTTTCCCCCCAAAGTATGGGGATGACATAACCTGGCTTAATGCTTTTGCAATATCTTCATCTCAGCAATGACTTTGGGGATTACTATGTTCTACTAACTGACAGAAATAGAAAGCCAAAACCACAGAGATATTAAGTGGTGGTATTTGTGCAAGTGGCCAACAACAATTTTAGCTGATAGCGCCTGTGTTCCTAAAATGTAGCCATTGATAACATATTATTTTAGAAAGGTAAATGAGGGGAGAGACGATGATTACAGGGAGGTCGACTGAACATTGAGGTTCAGACTCCAACTCAGCCACTGATGATGACAGAGGCAGGGAGAGACCGACTAATGGATCAACACTCCCATACAAACACTTTTGAGGACAGCTGTGGACACCACTGAGTACTTCTCTGACAAAGTACTTCAGCTTATAGTGTCACTTGAAGTTACACGTGTAGATCTGTGATCGGTGTTATATTAAGCGTATTTGCAAGCGTTATATCCAGCATCCACACTCATATCGTCAGTGAATAGCAACAGAGAATAATGTGATTCCGGGAGCAGATGTGGTACAAAACAAAAACACAGGCCATTGTGATCAAATCTGATGATAAATGTGTTTGTACAGTTTCAAACAATGTATCTCTTGATGAAGGCCAAGTTGACGTCTTATTGTTTTGTCTGGGAGTCGAAGACACAAGCCGGTTGAGTTTCCAGTCACATGAACAAAAGACAAGAAGCAAAACCACAGATTTCAGCTGCTGGAAGGGGAATGTGTTATTTATTAAAAAATGATGCTGAATCGAGTGTTGACTTAGTTCTGAGTCAATTTCCTGTAAATGGAATCATTGTTTTGGCTATAATTATTATTCTTTGTGGTATTACTAGTTATCAAATGGACGCAGTCGTACTAATTACTAATATTGCAGAGGAGTATATTTGTGATTTATGATTCTGTATCATTTGATGGAGATTATTTGAGATTTCCAGAACATGACAACCGTGCCGCGATCCAACACGCTGAAGGTGAATAACACGGTCTCTGTCAGTCAGGATGAAGAGCGTCAGAATGTTAAATATTAATCCAGTCATGACTCACTAACAGGATTAATACCTGAGACCACATCACATAATAACAACCTATACTTCCTGACACTCAACGGTTCCACTCTATTTGAAATCACAACCCTCAACCTTGCAAACCAACAACCCCCTCTGAGCATCCTCTCAAATGCCACACTGAGACACACACTCAAAGGACTGACTGAAAGCTGCTCATGTGCACTTGTAATTGCACATCTGTGTGACTGTCTGCACCAATTAGCCAGGTCAAGTGCTCTGCGAATTAACACTAAATGGCAATTTAAATAGGACTGTGATTTAGTCTGTTTAGCTTCACTCAACAGAGCTAGAATTTGTGGATGACTATACAGACTGACTGTGTGCCGGTCTGTACGCAGAGAGTGGCTCAGAGCTCTAGAGGACCACTGCCTTTGGAACAACATCAAGTACCCTGAGGCAAGGTGTCAAACTAGGTTTCTGTCAAACTATGATATGTAATTCTAGAAAATATGTAAAAAAATAAAAATAAAGCCAAAAATAGCCAATAAACAGTCAATATCTGGTTCCCTTTAACATAACAATAATGCCTATTTTGAATACATACATCAGTAACATCAAAAATGTCTTTGTTTTCATTACTGGGCAGGAGAAATTAATTTGTCTTCTAGGTGCCTTTGGCAGTGATATTATCACGTATCACAGGAGATGAGATTTTATTCAGAATGCAAACCACAGGATCGTAAAGTTGCTGAAGATGTTAAGATACCTGACAGACAGGGAACAACTGAGACAACGTCCTGAGGTCGTTTTATAAGGGTATACATATTAGTGGAGGAAAGTACATGCACAGCAATCTGCTTTATTGCAATGGACCAAGGAAGCCAATTTAAATCAGTTTACCGGAGATGCATTTTAACATCAGGTGTTTGCATTCCAGCTACATAATTATAAGGTGTGCAGGGGCACTGGAAAAAGCTCCCATAGATAAGCAAAAGAAGAACGCTCAGACTGCCTATAAAAGGACTCAGGAGGGTTACTATTAGGCATCAGCAAGAATCCCCGGAATAAATTCTACTCCATTATAATGGCCAGTAGCAAGTTTGTGCTTAGTGTGTTGCATGCTTAATTCTGCTGACAAAAACATTGTTAACACAACACAAGGCAGCCTGCTGCATTGGTATAAGCCCCGGCTTGCTGAAGGCCTTGACAAAGAGAATGATAAAGAGGAAAACACAGATGGAAATTCACCATAAGCTATTAAGTGTAGCCAGAGAGTGCAAAGAGGGTTATCTAATAATCACCATCATGACTGCATCCCCTTGTGGATGCCTCAAGAAACCCTTACTACCTGTATCTATCTGAGTGATTACGGTTTTGGCACACCTTGTGTGTGTGTGTGTGTGTGTGTGTGTGTGTGTGTGTGTGTGTGTGTGTGTGTGTGTGTGTGTGTGTGTGTGTGTGTGTGTGGGTGGGTGGGTGTGTGTGTGTGTGTGTGTGTGTGTGTGTGTGTGGGTGTGTGCGTGTGTGTGTGTGTGTGTGCGTGTGCGTGCGTGTGTGTGTGTGTTATTGTCTGTTAGTCTCTGAATGAATTGGGAGGTGATGTAGTGACCGGTGTGTGTGTGTGTGTGTGTGTGTGTGTGTGTGTGTGTGTGTGTGTGTGTGTGTGTGTGTGTGTGTGTGTGTGTGTGTGTGTGTGTGTGTGTGTGTGTGTGCGTGTGTGTGTGAGAAGCAACAAAGGGAACAGGAGCAGAAGAAAACATAAAGATTAGCTCCCC
>CAAKHC010007031.1:44896-55080 GCA_901007825.1 Macroramphosus scolopax
AGTTTGCTGCAAATTAAGTGAGGTAGAGAGAATAATCAATTTTAAATGTAGTTTATGGGATAAGATTAAAACAATACTATTAACACAAACAGATCAGGTAAAGTACAGAACCTTCATATAACATTGCAAAGGATTTCCATTCAATTACTATACAACACTGTTTAATAATATTTTTTTATAGAAAGTATTTTTTTTAGGTTTTTTTTGCTAAGTAAGAAATGTGTCCACGCTTCCTTTATTGGATTTATGAATAATGAAAAGTGTTATAGTAGTATAGTATTATAGTGTTTTAAATGAAAAATAGAATAAATACAACAAAAATAAGTCTTTATGGTTCTTCAAATCAAAATCCTACACGGTTGATAATATGAAAGCAGAAACAATATCCGATGTTATTTGTGTTGCACTATTATTTCATCACCGGGAAATTGTGTTCATTTAGTGATTGCTTTAGCTTAAAAGACTTTTGTGATTTGTTCCATTCTTTCAGGTAATCATGAACGTATCACCGCTGCCATGGAAACGGCCACAGAAACGATACATACGTAACGTAAGAGCAACCAAGGCCGACGGCTCCGCTTGTTCAAGATTTCTAAAAACAATGGAAACACGTGAAAACACAGCAGAAAAAAAATGTACTATCAAAATAACAGTCGTTCGTGGGACTGCCTTGGTAAGCTATTTCAACTTTAATTAACTTACATAAATTATGCTAACGTTCATGACGAAACAAACAACAAAAGTATAAGCTAGCTCTATATAACATTCACCGTTCAAACGGTGTTCATGAATGTGTATTTAATCTTTTATTTTAAGACACAAACAGAAGAATCTCAATACATCAGACTTTAGGAAGAGTGGTGTTCATCACTCCAGGGACTTGAAGGAACCACTAATGAGTTTTATTTTAAAATGATATATCAACCAAACCAGGATACATCTTACTTTAGCTGGATTGTATTATTACTTTTATGCATTTATATTAATGCAATTAAAGCTGTATTGTTTAATTTAAAATAGACATCTGCCCCTATTTGAAGCAGAGAAGTTATGTGAAGCACAGTTAATGTAAAACACTCATTATCTTCTCTTTCAGCAAGGGAAAAGGGGAGACAACTTCCAAAGTTTTCTTCGGGTGGAGAGAGATGGAATGGTGTTGGGAGAATCACACAAGATGCAGGTTGATCCTGTGGAGCAGTGTGTCGTCTATGACTTCACTTGCAGCTTCCAGTGCAATAATGACACTCTGTCTCTCAATGATATTGCCCAAAGACCAATCCTAGGTAATTTAAGCCGAGCTTGAGAATGTTGTTATTATGATATCTAATGGAACTGACACTAACCAGAATCTGACACTGAGGTTTCTGAACATTCAGGTTTATTGTTTCTCTTCCTTCCACATATTAGTTGTCACTTTATCTTTGAAAGCCACCTTTAGCTTGGCTCTTGTTATGCCTTCAATACATGTCACCTAAATGTTATCCATGTAAAAAAAATGAGGGAGAATACCATTTTCCGAAGTTTCAGATGTCATAAGAAGCACTTCTGGTTCTGGCTATTCTAAAACAAGATTTTTGTTGTCATTACTCCCCCAAAACACAGCACTACATTTTAATAGAACCAGCATCATTTCTAAATGCAGCATACAGCTTCAAAGATCACTAGATTTCATATTTGCTTCAGTTTTGTCAAGATGATGACCATGCTGATGATAGTTTCACCAGCAGGGTCGTCACCCATCCACTTTGACATCTCAGACTTATTGTTTGTTGTTTTTTGCAATGGCCCAAAGGTTTCCCACGAATCTGTGCAGAAAATTGAGTACAGTGACAACCAGGTGGCTATATCCTTGCTAGAATACTGCAGTTTAAACTAAAAGAACTGTAGATACGCCTGTTTCCACAGCACTGTTTAATGAGAATGGTTTTGTTGTTGTCAGTGATGGTAGTAGAAGTACTGCCTGAGAGGAAGAAAGTCGAGGCGAAGACAGCGGTGCTTGGCCAAGCTGCGGTTGAACTTCTGCCATTGCTGCAAGGTACAATTATGTTTGTTAGAAATTAAATGTTTTTCTATCTAAATATGGAGATTTACCAGATTATGAACCCCATAAATATAGTGATAGCAACCACTGACTTGGATTAGGATGATGATGTGACTAAACAAGTATAAATAAACAATGAGGGATCCAGGATGTGGTTATGGTTAGTACCTGATTAGTACTATATTGACTAAGATACGCTAACAGTTCCATGCTGGCTCCAGCTAGGCTAAACTGGTTGAACAGAAATTAAATTGCTCCCAAAAAGTCTCTGCCAAGATTATTGCTTTTGGTGGAATTGAAGACTAGAAAGAGCTTAACATACTTTAACATAAGTGACTGATATTTTTCATTTATTTTCAGGTCAGTGTAGCTTCTCATCCACAGTCCCATTGAATCCATTGAACACATCATCAGCCAAGGTTTCTTTGCACGATCTTAGCAGCAAGGTCAGTTCAGAAATGACATAAGATGTATAATATATTCTCAATTATATCCCCAGTGTATGAAATCACAGGTAGGGAAATATAATCATTTATAACTTTTAACTGACTAATGTTATTTTCAGAAAATAAAACCCTGAACTTGTGATCCACTATAGCAACCGATGCTGGATGTGCACGTCAGTGTGTCCGATCCAATAGTGACTGGGGCTGAACTCTCAACATCCAACCTGCTGAAGGTAACCGTGGAGACGGCCTATTCCCTCCCTGAGTCATGGACTATGCATTCTGGCCCTAATCCCACTCCATGTATGTACACTGCTGCAATGGAGGTCCCACTCACTGCAGAGGTGAGTGTTATGCATTGTGTTTAATTTCCTTTCTTAATTGGTTACTGAACAGTACCAAGTATATCCATTTACATATCTTTGGTACTAACTTAGCCCACCAAAACAAAATTGTGATCTCAGTTATTCAACAGAGGCTTTGGTACGTGTAGTTTCAGATTTATATGAAAGCCCTGATATCAGTTTACTAACATAATACAAATAATCTTCTTTTAAAGATTTACACTGAAACAACAAAACATTCAAGGGTCACTGCTTCAGGGTGAAAGAAATTCAACATGGTTACTGTACTGTTCCTCTGACTCCCAGAAAGATCAGTTGCTGGTGTTCTGTGAAGGGCAGCTGAAGGCAGGGGGACAGAGGCAAGACGATGTCCGACAGAAGAAGAGGCCCCATCAAGCCTTACTGGTCCCCGGAAACCACTTCCTGCCAGGGGCCTTTTTCCACCCTGAACCTATCGATCAGGAAGATGGCGAGTTAACAGGAGCAGAGGTACATGTAATTGCATCAAAATGTTCCTGTTCGGTAAATGATTAGTTTTTGGGAAAGGGCGTGATATGTGTAGTTGACATAGTTGGCATTCTTCAATTCAGGATTCCACAGCTGTTTCTTTCTTTCCTTAATGTCTCTGGTGATTCTGTAAAAGATAAGAAAAAGGGCTCAGCTGGTTCAGTTACGAGGCTGAAGGTGTAAATGTCCCCTACAGGACCGACAGTTTCGTAATGAAGCAGAGACCATGAAGAATCGGGTGAGCTGGGACACAGAGATGCTCTGTTTTTTGGATGCAGGAGGAGCTACCAGGTCAGCAACACCCTCAACTCACTCTTCCATCTGCTATTGACTATTTTAACAGTTGGAAAGGGATTTTCACACATTTGATCTTTACAGAGGCAGTCATAATCAGTTCCATATGGCAAAGATTTGTTTAAACACCAAGCGAAATGTATGCGTGAGCGAAATTTAAGTGAATGTGTGTGTTTGCCAATTTGACTTGACTGAACTCAACTGGAATTTGACAATCTTACAAAGTTCTAGGATTATAGCAGTGTTCTGAACAACTACAATGGAAACCAGAAAGTGATAGACGTTTTCAATTTACAAATGCTCCCATTCGTTACTTTAGCAGCATTAGTTATAGAAAAGAAATGATAAAAGAAACACATGAACACCAGAATGTACGTTAGTCCATTGCATCATTGGGTTTGGAAATGAAAGTCAGTAGAAAAGGTATTTGAAAGATGTCAAAATATGTGTATCAATGTTGACGGTGATTTCAGGCTGCGTCAGAGAATCATTATGAGCAGATTGTGGCCACTTGAGATAACAAGGTCATTGGCTCCCCTTGGAAAGGCAGCAGAATCTAAGCAGGTAAGACCCCTTTATTATGACAAGTTAGGTTGAGAATTATTTTAACACCTTCTCTCTGTGCTGGTCCTGAAAGCTTTACCTCTCGAGCCAGAGCCAAGCGTAAGAAACTCAGTGCAACACACACAATCATTTCAGGCAAAATTGGTTTTCAGTTTGGCCGAATCAAATGTGACACCTTTGGTGTATAAGAGTCATTTTCAGACCCAACTAAACCATAACATCTGTCAGCCAAAATAATGTGTGTGTGTGTGTGTGTGTGTGTGTGTGTGTGTGTGTGTGTGTGTGTGTGTGTGTGTGTGTGTGTGCGTGTGTGCTTGTGTGCTTGTGTGCTTGTGTGCTTGTGTGCATAGCCAGTTGAGGTAGACTCACTAATCCCCTTCCATGGTGTGGCATTTGTGGACATGGGGCGTTTGCTGCACCCTGGAGTTACCCACATCCGAGGAGCATACAGCGTCCAGCCCTTCTCCGAATCAGAATTGCTAGACAAGGTAGATCAAACACACATTTTAAAAGCATTTTTTACATTTTACATTTTTACATTTACATTTTTTCATTTTGTTTATTTATTTCTCAAAGCCCTTGATTTCGGTCTGTATTGATCATTCATCTTATAAAGTCCACCCGGCCTAATTGAATTCAAGCTACGTCTTAGGGGGACACTCTTTGAAGACGTGTTTTAGCTGGTTTCATGGAGGGCTCTGTGAGGTACTGCAAAGCTTATTTATCTTTGATCCGGTGCTCTAAGGCCAAGCGAAGTGTCAGTGTGTTAAAGGAGCAGGCCAAGGCTGCAGAAAACCAGGTCAAAGCACGTTCTGGCTCGGCTGCAGGCTCTGGAAAGATGAGTGCGGGCAAGGCCACCGATGGAGGTCACAAGGGAGAGAGGGATTCCAAGGAGCCAGCCAAAAAGGTTAGTAAGGTGAGTGCTTCTGGCAGAAAAGCTCCAGCAGGGTGCGCTTTGCATGTGGGTTTTGTTTCTATGGCAACAATACCTTGACATATATGCCCCTATGCTTTGTACTTTCACCAAGGAGTTTATGTTTTTATTTGCTTCGGTTTGGCAAGATTATGTAGAAATTATTGGGGTGATTTTCACCAAATGTAATGCTGGGTTGAAGTATGGGCCAAAGAAGAACTCATTACACTTTGGGGCAGATAAGTTCAATGGCATTTATTTTCATTAGCGCTGGCTGTCAATGCTAATGAAGAGCCCATCTGTCAAGAGTAATACACAAAGACTGTCCACTCCCGAGGTGACCGGGTTGGGAACAAAAAGACACTGCGGCACAGAAAAATAACGCTATATAGACAGAAACCCTACGGTCTCACAGGTCGAAAGAGATTGGTGCTAACAGTTTTGTCTGCGGCAGTATTTCACAACCTTGGAAAACAACTTTTACTACATACAACCTGTTCTTAAAGCTTTCAAAAGTTTATCAACCATAGCAGAATGCTGTGTTTTGCTTTCTTGCATACAAATTGTCTCATTATTATTACCAAGATCCCAGAAATATAAAACAAAAGCTGTGAAATCTTTTGACTCAAAATCACAAAATGTTTGGTTCTATAAATGTTCTAATGTTTGTTGTTAACATATCAGCGGCCTACCAATCCGAGCAAGACAGCTGCAGCCGACAGTGTGGCCGACAGTGTGAACGGAGCTGAGCCTCACACCAATACAGAGGGAAACGTAAGCATCACAATTCTGTATCGTATTAATATCACCGACAAGCACATTCTTCATTTATTGTCAATTGTGGTTCACCTGTAAGATTACTACTGTAATAGATTACTCTCATCTCGTGTCATCTCCCTTAATGACAGATGTACCTGGAAGCCAGAACTTACATTATAATTGAAATTACCTTGGAGAAACCACTAGTTACCAAAACATCTCCAGAGGAGCTGGCTAGAAGGTACTATATGTCAGTGAATGTCCTGTGGTCACTTTCTGTGTTTGACCAGGTTCTACTGGTCGGCCTGGATTGAGGCTCCAAGCTGTCAGAATAAATGAGATGAAGTAGATTCAGTTTTAAACTGTCACGCAGCTCTTGTTTATCAGATTTATTTGTCCTTTTAAATTGGTCCCTAACTGAAGGCATCAGTTCTAATCATGACAGATTAATGTTATTGTCTGATTTCTGACTGTGACTATGGAATTTAAACATTAAACATTTGCCTGAATGCAATAGGAATGAAAATGTGCTGAGATGTGTCTGTACTTCCTGCAGGGTGAAATCACTGATCCCCCCCAGACCTGCACCACCAGCTGGACCTACTAGAGCAGAAAGAGTAAAGCACACACACAATTATATATGCATAAATATCTTTGTGCATACATCACCGACCACAATAGACTCCACATCAGTTCTACCCACTGATCTGTCTCCACTGGTGTGTTTTCTTGTAGGCAGTGCAGGACTTCCACAGGCAGGTAGGCAATGTGGTGACGCATGTTTCGGACCAGTATGTGGAATTGTTTGGAGAAAGATGCAAGCCAGCTGGTGACTGCAGCTGGGAGCACATGACGGTGCAGCTGATGGGAGCTCTTAATGTCTCGGGGAGATATTTTGCCTTCAAGGAACAAATGAAGGTCAGATGTAACTGATAGAGCCCACCAGGTGTTATTCCTCCAATGCTGGCTCTTTATTTGACCAGATGAATGTGTGTGTGTGTAGCACGCTGTGGTGAAGGTTGTGCGTGACAACATGCAGCGGACAGAGCCGTTCACTGAGCAACTGGATCTGCAGAAGTTTGTCAGCGGGCTCTATGTCTACCTGGTGGATGAGATGCATGTTGCTCTCAACAAAGTATACACATCAATACACTCATACAAACGCACAAATACACTTAAACATACATGGTTATATTCATCTTCATCTTTCCTCCCCAACAGACGTATTCAGATGACGTTGAGGATGACACCCTTGGTGAGATCCAGTTGAGTTCTTCTCAGCTCAGACATTTTGGCAGAGAGGCTCAGCTTACTGGGGATTATCAGCAGGCTGCTCAGTACTACCAGGAGGTACAGGAAACACCTTCCCTAAAACATCTGCTCTTCACTCAAAATGAATAAACATTATATGTGCTAAGAAGCTTTTTATTTTGTTATACGTATACTTAAATGTTAGTGTTTTTGTGTATACAAACACACCAGGGTTGTTAGCCAAACACAGATTGACACTAATTCAATTTGTTTGCGGATATACTTTATATATCATCATAAGAGATCCTCTCTTCCTTGAAAATGGTAACATTACAAAAATTGTAATGAATTGAGTTTATGTTTTCCTGCAGCTGGCGGTGAAGAATCCTCGTGAGCCCTCCCACAGGTTTGAGTGGGGAAGCCTCTACATGCTGACTGGAGACTACATGAAGGCGAAAGAGTGTTTCCATGATGCAGTATCCCTCCAGCAGACACACCAGCCCAGGTTAGAAACCGTCCATACACTTAGCATGAAATATTCAAACAACATCCAATTATTAATTTACATGTGAAAAGAAACAAATCGTAAATAATGTGTCAGATAGTGATGAGCTCAATCCTGAGAATATACTGTATATCATCATTATGTGTTCAAGAATATAAAATGGCTTTGCACCCCCTTCTTCATTCCTTTCTTTCCTCACTCCCAAAGCATTGCTGTTGTCTATTTGTTTGTCCAAACTTCCTGTCACAGAGGTAACTCACCTTTACTGTTGATTAGAAGAAGAGAAATGATTTGTTTACACAGTGAAGAAAAACGTTTTTGGGGCAAAGAAATGTAACTGAGACACAATACCTGTTTTTCTGAATCATCTTCTTTCTCTAGCCTGATGATGTGTGGGGTACTGGCGGGGATGTTTGAGCATTTTGAGCAAGCTGAGACCTTCTTGGAGCGAGCGACCAGCATAGAGCCGCCCAGTGTGGTGGCCTGGACATTGCTAGGTGAGATGGAAGTTTACTGACCTGCTCTACAAAGTTTCAAAGCATTTAGACTTCTATAACTGCAGACACATCTTTTTAGTCTGCTTCTAGAAGAATGGAGACTCATGTAATGCATACTGGGAAATACCTCATTCCACAATTCTACATCTGCTTCCCAGGTTTACTCCATGAGAGCCAGAATAAATCCAGCCTAGCTGAGAGGGCTTTCCTGGAGGCCAGAAGCCGACTGAGGGCAGAGGAGGCAAAGAGGCAAACACACAAGGAGGAGGAGAAAGAAGAGAAAAAGGAAACTGAGAGCAGGAAAGACCAGCAGGAGGAACAGGAGACATCCCCATCTGCATGTCAGTCTCCCACCATTAACCCAGGTGATAATGCTGGGGGAGGTAATGCACCGAGAAGACTTTAATGACGCAACTTGACAGTTCACTCACTTGAAGTGTGGAATGATACTTTAGGGCTTTGTTTTCTAATTTTAGTACTTGCTTTAAACTAGCATCTGGAGAAAATGCCACTTAAAAAATAAGTAGAAACAACAAGGAAAGCAAGGTGTAAGAAATAATAAAAATCTGCCAACAAGTGAAAATTTAGTTGCTGATACTTCAGTTCAAGATATACCGCGTAAAAACAACTTCCTACATGTGCCTAGCTGTTAGGTGATTGTGTCGTATATTGAGTGTAGTTTGACAAGAAATTAGACAAATCAATTTTTTGGGAGTGATTTTGAGTTTTTGCAGTGAACCACCTGAATATAAGACGAGTCTCGCTTGTCTCTCTTGCTCATTAAAGCTCGCAGTTAACTTCAGCCGTGATGCTTGCAGCATAGAATATTAGTCCCTGGAGCCAACAGTGTTACTTGAAAATGTTAATGTCTCTTTTTCTCAGATGTGGAGTATGGAGACCTGCACTCAGCGGTACACAGAAAGCTTCAAACACAGACCGTCTGCTCCAGATCAGCTTCGGCTAAACACTCCTCCACAATTTATACGGAGGCGCTCCAGTTTCTGCTGCAGAATAATGCCCTGCAGGTAAAGAGACCCATTGTAGCTATTGGCTTGCTAAGCTGACCAGCCAGCTAAGACTCACTAGTGAAATATGAATGAAAACAAACTACAGTACTGCTGTAGAGTAACTTTGTGACTCCCAGTCAAGTAACTCAAAGAGCAAAAGAGATCAACGACGTACAGCAGTTTCTATAGAAGATACATCTTCAAGTTAACACACATTGTAGAAGTAAAGGATTATGTGAATTTGGGTTGCTGTTCTGCAGCTTAAATCTCAGATGCCAGATCATTCTAAACAAACCAACTGCAAGAATCTCTGTTTATTTTTACATTAGGGTATATTGAGATGAAAATAATTCAAGTGGTTTCATTGGTCCATCTTGTATATATACTGTACATCAGAATCAAGCATTTAGACGATTAATGTGCCATCTTGTGGCGACCTTCTGTTGTCAGATGGCAGAGCATGCCCTGTCCCAGGAGCTTCTGGGTTCAGATGGTGGTTGCAGTGTTCCCTACCTCTTTCATCTGGCCCGTTTGCAGCTGCTGAGAGGCGACTATTGCAGTGCCACTGCAAGCCTCAGAGAGGCGCTGTTTTACACAGACCAGGTACTCACAAACTGACTGCAGTGTTGTGTTCTTATGAGTTGTCCAACTTTTTATAATTATGCTCATCAAATACATACTGAAGTAATTCCTGCAGATTTGGTTTAATTAGACGTCATGTACGATAAAATATCAGATCAACTCTGCAGTCTGCACCTTGACATGTGTTCAACCTGTTTTCATGACTTTAATTTATTCTTTGAAGTTAACTTTGTCCTTATCATTATGATAGTTGTAAACTGTACACATTGCTATTACTCAGTAGCAGAGTATAGAGAGTGTTCAAACTACCATCTGACCTAAGGTGTTGTCCTGCCTGTAAGCAGGATGCAGATGTGTGGGCTCTGAATGGTCACTGTCATTACCTGCGCGGGTTGTTCACGGAGGCCCTGGAGAGTTATGAGCGAAGCCTGAACTTTCTGCAACAGCCATCAGACTCTCACCTGGTCCTGCTTC